>JAYKTE010116779.1:0-13509 GCA_036873565.1 Xipholeptos notoides
ATATTGGGCACTTTAACTATAAATATAGGCAAACTTACTCTACAGTTTAATATATATATATATATATAATCACCCATCTTCTTTTTATCTAGTAGTAAAAAGCTGAATGATCTTTGCGAGAGGAGTTGTAGGCAAGAAATATTTTTTTCTTATTTTCTAAGATTTCATTTCAACTTTTCTCTGTTTTACTAAAACAATAGTCTTTTTCTTTTCCTTCATCATCATCTTCTTCTTCTTTTTCCTCTTCTTTTTCTCCCTCTCCTTCTCCTTCTTCTCCCCTCTGCACCTATTTACATACCTGGCACCTTATCAGTGAGCACAATGTTGCCTTCATTGTGGCAGCATCCACTGTCAGTATGAAAGGACATTGTAGGTCTGCAGGTATGATTGACTGGAGCTTTAACTGCTCTCTTTTCATCTTTCACATCTTTTAGGGTCACTGCCATCTTTCGGAGATTCATCTTTCAATTGAAGAAATTTTGGAAACAAAAAAAGACAAACAAACAAAAAAAATCATTAAAAAGAAGTTTGCTTTTTGTTTTTGGCAGGGGAGAAGGAAGATATCGAAAACTGTTCTTGAGAGTGCTCTGTGTGTGAGTGTACATACCAATGTGATAGAATTTGATTGGGAGTGCAATTCAGATATTGAAACAATAAGTGAGAGTTCTTGTGTGTGAATGCACATACTAATGTGGTAGAGTTTTGTTTTAAACTGAATATAAATTCTTAAGTTAATAAACAAACAATTCTCAAAAACTCCAATAGTTATTTAATTACTTTAGAGTAATGTTGTTATAATTACTTATTCTTATCTTATTCAGGGGCAGACTGAGAGTATCACAGGCCCTCGGATGGAAAATGCACTGGGCTCCCTTTCCCAATTTCTTGGGAGTCTAGCTGGGAAACAGGTTTGAACTTTTTGAGTATAACCAGTCCCAAAGATAATAAATAAACAGTGACATCTTTTTACTACATTCATTTTTAAGGTTTCTTCATTTTCTTTTTCTTTCTCTTTCTTTGTTTTTTTTTCTTTCTTCACAAATTTAGTTTGATTGCTAAGGAAGATACTTTTTCTTGTCCAAATTTTCATTTTTGCCTGTACTTTTGTCTGGTAGTCTGTATTGCCATGAGAAATGCACACTATGATGTGCAGCTAAGGAATCCGAGTCAGGTGGGCCCTCTTGCAGTGTCAGGCCCTTGTACCAGGTCTGATTGACCTATGGCTCAGTCCACTCCTGTTCTTATTCTGTTATAGAAAAAAATTGACTATTGAATTCTATACATAATGGTAAAATTGATGACCAATGATAATCTTATAAGTGTTCTTAATATTTGGGTGAACTGTAATATCTATTTCTCTATCTTCATTTCTTATTCTAAATTTTACTTTTAAAATCATCTTTAAAATCATTTTAAATCATTTTTAAAACTTTAAAATCTTATTCTAATGACAATATCTATCTATCTGTCTCCCTATCTGTCTGTCTGTCTATCTATGTAAATATAACCTGTAATTCTTCATTTCGATTGTCTAAATTTTACTTTTAAAATCTTATCCTAATGATAGCTTTAATGAGTATTCAACAATGCTTGAAAATGAACTAATTTTTATTGGTTGTTTCTGTTTTCTTTTTTAATTGTAATTGTTCATTTGGGAGTTATTATGTTCAAACAAATTAACATGCATTCATTTAAAAAAACAAAAACAACAGCAACACATATTTAATCATTACAAAAACAAATACAACAATAAAATAACAAAGAAATAACCAAATTGAAATAAAATAAAATAAAAAAGTAATAGCACAAAACAAAATGAATCTTCTGTATTGTAGGATAATTGATTGATAACTAACACCATGCATTTAATAGTGTAATTGAAAGATAGTTAGATAACATATTTAGTAGTATTTTTTTTTAGGTTTACCCTGTTTAACCTTATTTTTCAAAATCCTTGAGAGGTATGATGAATTCTAAAAGTATTAATCAGACTATTTTCTTCATCCATAATATTTTCTTTCTCACTTTGAAATGAGGTATGATGAATTCTAAAAGTACTAATCGGACTATTTTCTTCATCTATAATATTTTCTTTCTCACTTTGAGATGAGGTATAATGAATTCTAAAAGTTTAATCAGACTATTTTCCTCATCTATAATATTCTCTCTCCCATGAAAGGTATGAATCCCCACCTTCCCTCAAGCTATGGGTTAAATATCGTATATTGTGTTATTCAAAAAACTAAGTGTGAAAAAAATAACGTTTACCAAAAATGATTGTTCTTGCCATTAAATGACCTAAAATGGATGATATGCCATAAAACACAAACAAACAAACAGAAATATCATTCAATATTTCATCATTTCCTATTAATATTAGAAAATGTTGCAACACTTTCTTACAGTAGATAAATAAAAGTGATTGAGAGGAATTACTGGGAGAGAGAAAGTGTGATGAATAGATTTAGACAAAGAGAGTGAGTCAGATTGAGAGAGAGAGAAAGAGGGAGAGAGAGAGAGGGAAAGAAACATGGATTCAATGCCTATTATATTATTTAGATTAGACATATAATTGGTATTGTTTTGTAATAAAATACTTATTATTTTGCTGTAGAAAAAAATATTCATAATCATTTCGATAATGATATATTGTACTGTAATATAATCTAGCTTGACATGTATAATCTCTATCTCTATCTCTACTGTTATATAAATGGAACTTTGTCTATGTGTGTGTGAGTTTGTTCCCTATAGACTCCGAAACAGCTGAACAAATTTTCTTGAAATTTCACACAACGTTAATCTGTGTATCTGGCAGTGTTCTTAGCTAGGTTTTGTATCATAATAACCCCGATAATCACTGAAAATCAATAATTGAATCATTCATTATTAATTTATTTATAATTGGTAAAGCCATTCTTTTTTCATTCTGAAGCTGTTGCTAACAACAGAACAACGTCACCATGACATGGTCATTTATGACGTAATACTAAAAAGGATTTTTGTTAAATTCTATATGTTGTCTATATTATTTTCTATTTTAATCCATTTATATTCCTATTTCTCGAATCTATTTTATCATTTCTTCCGGTTTTTTTTAATTACCAAAATTCAGATCATAATGAGCATAAAAAGAGTATCAAAGCAACTTCTGAGCAAGGCTGGAATATACTGCTAGTATATTATAAAATGCTATTCATAAAAATATTTTTTTCTATTATATCATTTGGATTAGACATATAATTGGTATTGTTTTGCAATAAAATACTTATTATTTTGCCATTGAAAAAACTATTCATTATTAGTACAACTATTTTTCGAACTGCTGTCCTCATCCTTGTTATTGCTGTCTTCACAACGTTTCAGCCAGATGAAGACAGCAGTCTGAAAAATAGTTGTACAAATTATCAAGCCTCATCCCAAGGATTCCGAAAAACCATATTCCTTATTATTTCAATAATAATATATTGTAGTGTAATATAATCTAGCTTGACATATATAAGATAATATAAAATGCTATTCATAGAATAAAAACAATTTGTGTTAGGCATAACATCACAGAAATATTATTCAAATATTTTTTTCAAATCTATTCTTAAAATATTGATTAGTTAGATTTTAAATTGATTTGTATAGCAGAGAGTTTGGAGAGCAGAATTCTGTTGATCATAAACTGAAATTTCTTTTTATGTAGTTTTAAATTATTTTTCGTATTTTTTTTAGTAAATATCAATTGATTTGAGTTGCTTATGACTAAAACAATATCTAATTTTATAGACATCGGATTTATGAATTATCTTAGGCATTTGAAGCAAACATTCATATACAATTTCCAAGACTATCAGACTATCATTGCATTCACTTTCAACTGTCTCGGGCAGATGAGGCTCATTAACTGAGGAGAGAAACTTGTCTAGGTGAAGAGCAACACTGATTACAAAAGCCCAGGGATGTAATGAGCACATAAAAATGGCCTTGTGCCCAACTTGGGTTGGTGATCAACCTAGTAAATATATCATCTAGATGAAGGGCAACACTAATTACAAAAGCCCAGGGATATGATGAGCACATCACATAAAAATAGCCTTGTGCTTAAATTGTGCTCGACCTAGTAAATATTTCCAAGGTATCAGACTAAAAGTAAAAATAACTGCTCATATTAATAGTTACTATAATAAATTTTGATAAATCAATTATATTGAATATAATTTTTTGTGTATGTATATATATATATATATATGTATACGGTCAAGTCACATTGGAGACACCAGTTCCTGTAAGATCACCGAAGTAAAGCAACAATGAGCCTAGTCAGTACTTAGATCGGTAACCATTTATGAATACCAGGTACCGTATCTTGCTCTGAAACGTGGAAATACCCAGGTTAGTGTCTGGGGGGCATGATTAAACCACTGAGCAGATGCACCTTTAGTCTTTGGTAAGACAGGCATCTAGAAGAAGGAAAACTCTGAAGTAAATCCTGAGGTCTGTTGTTCATGTATTCCATGGCACACCTTGTACCACCTGCGTGCTATCGGCAGTTCCAAGAAGTGTGGATGGTGCTACACAAGCGTTCACCACTATAAACAAATCTCTGTGTGGGCTGTCTGACAACCTGGTTTGATGGGACTTTCCATCGTCTCTCGTGATGGACGGATGCCATGATGATGATGATCATCATCATCATCTATACGTGCAATGAATTTATCGTCAATTAAGAAATATTTACATGTAAAATGATATATATGTATGTAAAGAATATGTTGAATTGATTAATATTTTATATCTATATATATAAATATAGAAGTCAAATCAGCTGGGGATTATGAGACCCTTCATCCTGTTCTGGTGTATTAGTTTCGTTTTAAGAATTTGTCTTTTTACCTACCTATGCCTTATAACGAAATGAATATAAACAAAGAGAAAGGAGAACAGGCGATAATGCACATTTTTTTAAATGGATCATTTTGGTCTAGATAGTGTTTTTAGTTTACCTTGCACCAACTGCATGTCATTGGCAGTTCCAAGAAGTGTGGATGGTGCTACACAAGCATTCACCACTATAAAAAAATCTCTGTGTAGGCCATCTGACAACCATAAATGGTTTGATGACACTTTCCATCATCTCTTGTGACTGACAGATGCCATCATCATGTTTTGAATTAAAATTTAATTTTATAACATTTCAGCATGCCATCACGATTATAAAATTTGTATCACTAAAGACTTTAACAATAAAATTAATATGTACAATGCATTTTATTCAATTCTGATAATAGAAATATATCCCAATAAACAAATAAATGTTCCCAGTAAGCCAATTGATATTAAGATATATGGTTTTTGAGTTCATATTCTATGAATTTAAAAAACATATCTCTTAATATCGATTGAGGAGAAGTTGATTTTGCCCAGTGGATAGGCAGTTGGACTTCAGAATTATAGTATGTGAGTTTGAATCCCAGTTATTCTGTTTGCATTCATATTTGGACTAATACCCTTGGGAAAGTTATGAATCACCACATTTCCTCCAGCTATGGGCTAAATAGTGCATGTTGTGTTATTCAAAAAACTATGTGTGGACAAAAAAGAATGTTCCTCAAAAATGATTGTTCTTGGCATTAAATGACTTAAAATGGTTGATATGGGTTAAATAGTATCTTTTGTGTTATTCAAAAAACTACCGTTTACCAAAAATGATTGTTCTTGGCATTAAATGGCCTAAAATGGTTGATATGCCATAAAGCACAAACAAACAATCCCCACTTTTCTCCAGCGCAAAAAACACATACTTTGATTTCTAAATTTGTCTTTCTATTTAAATACAGGTAATGTGGCGCAACGGATAGAGGTGTTGTGTCTCTACGCTTTCAGGTGAACATTGGCAGATGATAGCAGTTTCGATTCATACCCAAGCTGACCAGAGGTTTAGGTGGTCAAAATTTGATACAATAGACAAAAACTATGGAAGGCAATGATTACTGGGGATGTGGTTACAAGAGTTCCTATCTGAGGTTATGGTTAACCGCCTGATGAAGGCCAGAGGATAATTTGGCCAAAACGTTGTGTAATAATACCTGTAAAAGATTAGGACAACAGTTCGCTAATAAAATCAATACTAGACCTTTGATATATTTTCCACCATGAGCTTAAATGTGTTTTTTAGCTATTGAAATATGAATACATAAGAGAAAAACTACATTTTCATAAACCTTTGGATAATTTCAATGTAAATTTGATTAAAAGATTTATGAGGCATTGAGAGTAAGAACCTGACAAGCGTCACCATGGCCAAAATTGAATTATATATACCACTGTATTCCAAAAAGACTCCTCTACTAAGTGGAAGAAAAGACATGGTCGAATTGAGATTGAAACATGGGTGGAAATGGACTAATGTACTACTTCAGAGTACAATCCAACAAGCACCACAATACACTTGCCAATCATATGCCTTAAGCTACCTAGCAAGTGCCTGGTGGCCAATGAGTGTGCACTGGACAAAGATTTTCTGCCAATCCCAGTTTAAATTTAAGAATGTTAAATTTACTTTCTGATATTTCAACTACTATGGAAGTTGGCCGAAACTTAGTGTAATAACACCTATAAAAAAAGAAAGATGAGGACAACAGTCTGTTAATAAAGTCATTACTAAACACCAATATTACTAAAGCTTGAAACTAGTCAGCTGAATAAGAAATTGATAGAGTGTTGCAATTTTTTTGCCATAATGATTATTGGGTATGAGTGCATAGATTTAGCTAAACCATTGAATATACGGGGTGAGTTTGAATTGACCAATCACACAACAGAAACCACAAAATATCTCTATTTAAAGGACTAATTGAATTTACTGCTAGTGCAGATATCAAATGGATTTTACTGAGGCACTAAAGGATTAGTACTACTACTGTTGCTAAACTTCAACTACTACTACTACTGCTATTAGGATTCTTACTGGATTATTGGATTGTTAACCTGCTGGATTACTGCTGCAGTTGTTGCCACTGCTTTCTATATTACTGGATTATTATTAAATTACTTATTATTGGTGTTGTGATATTTTTGCCATAATTAGGCTTTATTGGGTATGAGTGAAAAGATTTGGCTAAACCATTAAATGTTCGGGGAGAATTAAATCGACCAATCACAAAACAGTGATCACAAAGATTTATCGATTTAAAAGGACTGATGAAATCATTGCTTGTTGAATCTGCTGCTCGTACGGCTCTCAATTGGATTTTACTGAGACACTAAAGGATTACTACCAATACTGCTGCTACTACGACTGCTACTACTACTATTACTTATTAGGATTTCTACTGGATTATTGGATTATTAACCTGCTGGATTACTACTGTTGTGGTTGTTACCACTACTTTCTACAGGGTGATGCAAAAAAAAGGAGCATGATAAAAACTTGAATAACTTTGACATTTATTAATTGATTGTTTTCATTTTCCAGGTCAAGGAAGAAGATTCTATGCCTGATCATCTAGTGTAGTTAGTTTTCAAAATGTCTTGGACTCTTGAAGAAAAAGCGTTTGCAGGAGAAGCATACTTAGAACAAAATCCATTGCTGCTGTGCAAGTACGATTCAAATGCCATTATCAATGTCGTCAAGCTCCACGGCACAAATGCATCTACGCATGGGTCCAGAAGTTCAGAACTCATGGGACAGTCTTAAATCTGAATGCTGAGAACCAGAAAGAAACTCATTTAGGATGACCAAAAACTTAGGATACCAAAGAACATTGCAACTGCAAGGCATTTTGAAAAACTGACTGCACTAGACAATAAGGCATAGAATCTTCTTCCTTGACCTGAAAAATGAAAATAATCGATTAATAAATGTCTAAGTTATTCAAGTTTTCATCATGCTCCTTTTTTGTGTCACCCTGGATATTATGGGATTATTAAAATCCCTTATTATTGGGAATTAACTCATCCAAAATGGTTCTTGAACCAAGAATTAGGGATTGAGTTATATGAATGGCTGATGAATGAAGATAGAGGCACTTACCTGATGAGCACTTTCAACAGACGGCCTAGACTTCATGGGTGTTGTTAAAGCAACTTGCTTAAAACTTGATGCTTCTCCACTCTGCCCAATCCTTTGGGCAGTTCGTGGTGTAGCATTTGGGTCCGTTGATACGGCAACACGAACGTCAGGCCAAGATGTTGCATAGTAAGAAGAGCTTATCAAATGTCGTTGTTCACTGACAAACCTTGGAGATGGGTTGGTTTCTTCTCTCTGAGAGACGTTCACTTGGTAGCAATATCGAAGGATACATATCGACATTGATGCTGTTATGATGATCGAGACAGTGACGGCTCCAAGCACAATAATCACTGCTGAATTAAGATGTACTTTGTCATCAGCTCGGATATGAATTGAATTAGGAAGTTCAGATGTCTTGTTGCTCACTGTCAACGTCAGAAAAATGGTTGTGGTTGCTGACCTGATAGGGTTACCACTGTCTTTGGCAGTTAACTCAAGTTTAAACAATCCAGCATCCCTCTGGGTCAGTATGCGAGTAAAAATTAACAAACCTGTGTAATGGTTAATAGCAAATAATTGTTTCTCGTTCCCCCTGGTTATTTCATACTTGAGGAACGCATTCTCTCGGCTATCACTATCTGAAGCCTTGATTTGGGTAATGTTCTTGGTGTGGCGAGGGTAGTAGACAACATCCAAAGTAAAAGGGTTGATGTTTGGAAATGTGAAATAAGGAGCATTGTCATTTTCATCCCTGACTTCAACGATGATATTTACTGTGTTGTTTAGGGAAGGAATTCCACTATCTCTTACGAAAACTTGGAACCTGTAGACGCTCTGGAATTCATAATCTAAAGACAGAACAGTTGTAATGACACCAAAGTTGTTTATCTGGAAAGGCAAGAACTGTTTATTGTTTTTGGTCAATAAAGAATAAGAGAGTTTTCCCCCAGGTCCAAGATCAGGATCCGTGGCATTAATTGTGCCGACATGAATTTTGGATTTCTGGTTCTCATAGATCCAAAACTTAAAAGTCTCTTTTGAAAACCGAGGCTTTACATCATTTACATCAGTCACTTGGATGTAAAACTTGCTTTTACTGTACAAAGGTGGAGTTCCCTTATCTTGGCAACTAATGATAACATCATAATGATCATCAATCTCTCGGTTTAAAGGGTTCTTTACTGTAACCTTGAACTTTTTGGGTCCAAGGCTATGGAGCTGGAATTTATCATGGCGTAAATCACAGCTGACCTCTCCATTCTGTCCGGCGTCATGATCAGTGACTTTGACATAAGCAATGAAACTACCAAGTTTTATATCCTCAGAGATGTCTACTGTGTTATCCATAGAAGCTGATACAAAGTTCACATCGATATTTGGGGGATTGTTTTGCTGGTTGATAATATTCACCTGGACCATTGCAATTGAGCTTAGTGGGGGGTTGCCCCCATCTGTAGCTTTTATATACAACTCACTTTTTAAGTCTTGAGCCATAGTAAATTTTTTGGCCAAAAAGATTTGTCCTGTTATCTCGTTCAGTTCAAAGTGAATTTTATCAGTATCAGATGTCTGAAAACTAAAATGATATGTGATTCTTCCATTCATTCCAGAATCTAAATCAGTTGCAGAGACAATTGCGACAGGTGACGTATCGCTTGGCTCATTCCTGATAGAAACATTGTAAATCTTTTGAGAAAATACGGGTGAGTTATCATTAACATCCGTGACAACAATATGGACATCTAAAATGCTCTGTCTTGGTGGAGTGCCTTCATCTTTGGCAACAATTTGGATAACATATGAGTCCTTGACTTCTCGGTCAAGCTTGTCTTCTAATGTTATACTCAAATCAGAAGACCCGCCTACGTTTTGGGACACAAATAAAGTAAACGGCTCATCAAGGTTCTTTTTGAGACGGTATGTAATCTGGGAGTTGATCAAGCCAACGTCTCTGTCTATGGCGCTAGGGATGGATTTTTTGGTACCTTTGCTATCATTTTCTTCAAATTGTATTTCAACTATTTTATCAGGAAAGTCTGGCTGATGATCATTTATGTCTTCGATTATGACCTTAATCTCCAAAATCTTCATAAACATTTTCGCTCTCCTCACGGCGACTTCAACCATACGAAAGCATTCCTTGTTATGTTTACACAAAGACTCAGCCTCCAGAGTCTGGGCAGTGTAGAGCTTTCCAGTCTTTTTAGAGACACGGAACAATTTCGATGCACTCTTCACCCTCACTTGCAACTGGCTGAATGTGATTTGACTCTGCTCAGGATTGAGAAAATTGTCCATCAAGTGTGTGTCTGCAGCGATATCCCCAACCAGGGTGCCAGGGGTTTTGCCCTCTTTTACATAATAGGTGATGTCAACAGCCAGACATCTGTGCAAGACAGAAAGGAGAATGCAGCCGGGTATCAACATGGTCTAATTGGATGTGTAGAAGTTTATAGATATAAAGTCCATCTAATCCAAATATTGTATCTTCATCTGAAAAAGAAATAACTTTGTCATGAATATAGGTTCATAAACATGATATAAAAAAATGAATATATTACAAAATGAATTACACACCTAACATGGCAGATTTAAAACTTCAATAATTTTTTTTCTCTCAATAGATTTTATTTAATGTTTGTTTGTTTGTTTTGTTTTTTATGGCATATCAACATTTTTTAGGTCATTTAATGCCAAGAACAATCATTTTTGGTAAACGTTAGTTTTTGTCCACACTTAGTTTTTTGAATAACATACTCTGCATTATTAACCCATAGCTGGGGGAAAGGCAGGGATTCATACCATTTCCCAAGGGTATTAGTCCGAATATGAACGCTAATGGAGCAACTGGGATTCAAACTCACGTACTACGATTCTGAAGTCCCACTGCCTATCAATTGGGCCAAATCGACTTCCCTGAAATTATTATAATAATGATGAGGACAAAAGAATTCCGAATTTAAATAATACTAACATTCATTTAACTTGAAAAAAATCTCTAAGGTATTTCTGAATGAATTCCTTATTCAAAGAGTAATATAGTTTGGTTGGCTAGTTTTTCTAAGATATTTTGTTTAGTGAGGGTTGCACAAGATGTAAAATATTGTAATTGTAAATGAAATAATAATCAAAATGAATATCTATATAAATAGGATATATTTACTTGGTCGAGCAACAACCCAAGTTAGGCACAAGGCAAGATTTACATGTTCATTATATCCCTGGGCCTTTTCTAATCAGTGTCGCCCTTCACCTAGATGAGTTACTCGGGGTTTTTGGAATCAGTGTTATCCACTTTAAACAAATCTTTGTGTAGTAGTCTGATGACACTCATACTTCAAAATTGATGGGAGAGTCCATCAAATATATATTGCATTCACTTTCAGCTGTCTTGGGCAGATGAAGCTTGGTAACTCGGGATAGTAACTCATCTAGGTGAAGGGCAACACTAATTACAAAAGCTCAGGGATAATGAGCACATAAAAATGGCCTTGTGCCTAGCTTGGGTTGGTGCTTGACTAAGTATATATCATATATATATATGATATGTTATAAAGATAACAAACACATTATTATTTTTTATTAACGCATACGCTATGCATTTCAATGCCCGGTAGAGCTCTACCGGGTGGTGAAATGCATAGCGTATGTGTTTATAAAAATAATAATGTGTTTGTTATCTTTATAACATCTTACATATTGCTCTTAATATCAAGTTAATTGAGCACTCCATCCAATACTGGATAAATACCATAAGATTCGATCTTCTTTGTTACATATATATATATATTCATATATATATATATTTCACCATACAATCTTTGACTAGAATAACACGTACCCTGCTGGAGCTCATGAGGAAACTTATTGTCACTCTGGCTCCAAGAAAAACCACTGTTTGTTAGGTATGCAAGCATTCAGTAATTGGTGTAAAATTTCTGGAATAAAAAATTTTTTCAAAAGTGTTTGAATTATTTACATGGTTCCAATGATGAATATGCCACGTAAAGTAAGAATTAGTGACATGCATTCAGGAGATTTAATAATTCAAAAATTCCCTCTTCTGTATAAAAAGTCAATAATTCAACAGAAGTGGGTATTTTTTATGTTTCACCTGATTTGATTGAAAGAGGAATTTTGAACAAAATAAAAGGCTTGAAAAGTTCCATTTTGACATATAATTTATTTAATGCTTTCTCTAACACAAATGATGATCATCATGAGATTCTTCTACATTTCTTTCACAAAGAATTTTGAGTGATATCCAATATTTTACTGTGTTCAGATAAAGTCAAAGAGATAATATTTTTTTTGAAAATTTCTGTTTTCAATTAGAATACAGGATTTCAAGATAACGAATAAAGTTTCAAGTATTATTTTGAATTAAATGAGATGATTTAGTAACAGCAAGTGACTTACTAAAGCCAGGGTTCATCCTCCTCATTTGAAGTGAAGATGTAAACTAATTTCTTTCGATTTCAAGCATCAAAACTATCTGTTGTTTATACGATAGAAGGAAATGGTTTTATTTTTAGTTTAAGGAGTTGTTTGAGGTTGGTAAATTCTTTCTTGTCTTTAGCTCTTTTCAATACTTCTTTTGCTTTTCCCCTACATATAATTACTACTAACTGAAGGATTTCTTTGGTGAATATGATGATCATGTTCTTCCTTTCTTTTTTCTATTTTATTTCTTTAAAAACAAATGTTTATATCAAAGCCTCATTTTATTTAAGCAATGATTATTTATCATTCATTTTAACTCTACCACTGTTAGATTTTCCATTTTCATTTTTTCCATTTTACATTGTAAAACTGTCAATAATGATAAAATACTTATTAAACATTGTAACATTTTTAAAAATTATATGCTATCTTTATACATCTCTTTCTCTCTTTATATATATATATATTTATGTAAGGAAAAATGGAAAATGAATTGCAATTATGTAAGGAAAAATGAAAAATGAATTACAATTATATGAAATAGCAATAAATATGTGAAAAGAATATAGAACATGTATATAGTTAGATTAGGCCAATAAAAATAAATGTTTGAAAAACAACAGAACACAACCATACCATATCAGTATTCTGTTGGTTTTTCAAATATTTATTTCTGTTTTACCACATATATATTTATATAATATATATACATATATTATTCAGACAAGTTTCATTAAAAAGAAAACAACAAAAACTGAAGTTTAACCGACAAAATGTCAATCCCTGAGGATAGTCAAGGAAGAACTAAAATGTTTGGAAAAAGCTTGGAAATCATATTAAACAAGAAAAGATTGAATTAAAAATATTATAAAGGAAAATTAAAGTTCTATTTTATTAAAATTGTCTGAATAATGATATTTTGCCAAAATATATGAAATATATATATATATACACATATACACAGACATGACAGAAAAGAATAGACAGCTATAGAAATTGTTTATTTTGATAAACATACAATTTATTGAACAAAACCAAAAATTAATGGACACAAATTTAATAAC
>JAYKTE010116890.1:0-13506 GCA_036873565.1 Xipholeptos notoides
CACGTACTCCTCACTATGTAACAAATATGATGGTATTTTATATATATGCCTTGTATCACTATACACACACACACACACACACACACACACATAAATACATACACACACATATATATATATATAATCAAACTTATGCACACCTCATCCTCATTTGTATCAAATAGAAAAGGAGTTTTTATTGGTTTTGATTTGGTCATGATGATCTATTATTTGTGCTCAGTTTTTTCCATTTGGTTAGATATGGATGATTGCTTGTTTATACTATATATTTCCCTCGCAGGAAATTCTACTTTATGTCAAAGTAAGTAAATGTTGCTTTGCTTTGCTTCTTCCTTCCTTATATGACAAGAGGGACACTGTTTTTGTCATTGGCTGGTCTATCATTAATTTGATTTGTTGATGTTTATGCAACATTAGCTGCCTGTTCTCATAATAATGTAGGATATATAATCAGGGGCCTGTATCACACCGACTTGTCTCATTTCACACAAATCTGAACGTATCGATGAGGACAAATAAAGAGTGTGAATACTCATAAATCAACATAAGTAATTCCCCATTTACTAGATAGAAGATAAATAGATAATGTTATCTCAAAATATTAATGCCATCAATTATGATCCATATATTTGATTGAATAATATAATATCATAATCAAACTTATCACTTATAAAAGCCTCATACCAAAACAGTGAAGTCTAATTTATCAATGAAATTAGATGGCATCAAACCTATCAGTGTTGAAAGATTTGATTCCAGTAGTATGAAAAAATATTCAAAATATATCATCTTGTTTTTCAAAATCCTAGACATATGCTTGTTTGTTTTTGTTTTTATGGCATATCAACCTTTTTAGGTCATTTAATGCAGAGAACAACCATTTTTTGGTAAATGTTATTTTTTGTCCACACTTAGTTTTTTTAATAACACAATATGAACTATCTAATCCATAGCTGGAGGGAATGTGGGGATTCATACCCTTCCCAAGGGTATTAGTCCAATTATAAATTCAAACGTAATGACTAGGATTCGAACTCACTTACTACGATTCCGAAGTTTGACTGCCTATCCACTGGCCCAAGTAGATTTCCCTTAGAGATAAGTCTTGATAATTTGTGCATTGAATTTTTGGAGTGTCATCCTCATTTTTCTTATCTTCAAACGTGTAGAGGTCAAACGGTTCATTGGCCAAAAATTTCATGAAGATAACAATAATGATAAAAATATCTGTTCAAAACTCAATACACATCTAAAAACTAGTATTTACAATGGCTAATATATAATTATTTCAAATAATATAATTTTTGCATTCAATATGGAGAATGAGGTAGCCCACTTTGGACAGTTGATAGGCACTCAGACATCAAAATCATAATATGCAAGTTCAAATCCCAGTTGTTCCATTTATGTTCACATTTAGACTAATACTCTTGGGAGAGGTATGAATCCCTACTTTCCCTCTTTGTATGGATTAAATAGTGCATATTATGATATTCAAAAAACTAGGTGTTGACAAAAAATGTTTATCAAAAATTATTGTTCTCAGCATTAAATGACCTAAAATAGTTAATATATCATAAATCAAACAAAGAAACAATATGTAAAATATTTAGTTTCCCCAAGTAAACAAGAAAACTAATTGATTTTCAAAATATTTTTTCTATAAATACATCTTCCATTGGAAATAGAAGTTTTAATATGGTTCGTTCTTGCTTGGTACTCTATGTAAAAATTGTCTTGAATTCTAAATTCAGCCATGTTGCCTAAATTGTTTTCTTTTGTCAGTAATATGTGGTAAACTTTTGAATTCAATAAAAGCCATTGAAAGAATATATCATTTTTGGGGTGTGACCCCTCAGACTCAAATAATGAACTGTTCCTGACATTCTTTCTTCCAATGACAGTCAGCTTCTAGCAGTCGGGATCTGAGACTTAGAGATAGTTTGTTGTAATATTAATTTTGTCCTTTAGCTTGAGCGGAGTTTCCACTCAGCTAACATACCTTTCTTGTATTTTCTGTTTAATATATGATCATTTCACTGTTTCCGTGTCTTCTGGTCTTTCCTTAAATATTTTAACATAGCATTAATGCATGAGGGTTTGTTTTTTTATCTAATAAAACTCCAAACATAGCTAACATATCTTTTCCGTACTTTCTGTTCAATAGATGTTTTATTTCACTGTTTCCATAATATTTCAAATTCTAATCTTCCAACCAGAGTCTGCTTCCAGCAGTTTGGATCAGAGACTCAGAGAGAGTCGGTTATAACCTAGCTTTTGTCCTTTAGCTTAAGCGGAGTTTCCACTCAGTTTAAATATCTTTTCTGTTTTTAAACAGACTCTGTTTGGAGAAAGTGACATCAGGAACAGTTCATTACCTGAGTCTGAGAGGTGATACCCCAACAATAATATATTCTTAGATCTTATAAAATAAAAAAAGACAAACACCATTTTCTGGCTTGATTCTTAAGATGTGATTTTTGAGATATGATTCCTGGTTGATCTGGTTTATTTTTCTGCCTCTCTGCCAATCTGTCAGGATGATATGATTTTTGACAGATTAAAGTTGTTTCTGACAAAGACAATAGCCATCACTTTATCGTATAGTCAGTTCATGATAAAAGATATTGTACATGTATGATCCCAAGAGCCCATTTTTGCTTAGTAAGGAACATAACAAAATGCCAGAATACATCATGAGAGAAAACCATGGAACAATACAATAAAGTCAAAACAGATCTGAAGAGATTTTTGATACTTTAAAATGTTTGTTTGTGTTTTACGGCATATCAACCATTTTTAGGTCATTTAATGCCGAGAACAATCATTTTTGTCTGTCCACACTTAGTTTTTTTTTGCATAGCACAAAATTTGCTATTCAACCCATAGCTGGAGGAAATGTTGGGATTCATATTTTTCCAAGGGTGTTAGTCCAAATATGAATGCAAGTGGAACGACTGGGATTTGAACTCGCATACTATGATCCGAAGTCTGACTGCCTATCCACTGGGGCAAGTCAACTTCCCCCAGAAATGTTTGTCTTTCTTTTCCATCTGTCATTAATTCTCAAACAAGGCATTATTATTTTTAATTTCATTAATGCCTTAGTCTTGGTTAAAGCTCTTACCTATTCAGATTTCTGATTGCTTGTATTCTTATATTTCATTCTAATCTCAAGTGTCTGGTTATAGTATTTATCTGTTCTCTTATCTTGATTGAAATTTTCAAAAGTTTGTCTATAGTTTTTATACATTTTTACATCCTTCTTCCAATTTTGAGTAAAAATCTTTTGTTATGGAACAAATTTATCTTTGAAAGTCAATATTGCATTTTCTTAATAAAACCTGGATAAAAGTGAAATTCATACAATTTGTTTTTTTCAATTCTGGTTACAATTTTATCAAATTCTTTACAGTTTATATGGACTGAATTCATAGGCTGAATATATTTGCATGCATCTATTTCCATTTTCATACTTCAAATTTTATTCATTTTTTATTTTTTCTGTTGGTCATTTGATATAAAGAGAATATGATGATGGTGAATACTATTCAAGGTCGAGAAATAGATAAAAGACAACCAGGCAATAGCTGAGAAATGGAAATGGAACAACTGGGATTTGAACTTGCATTTTATTAGTCCGACTGCCTATCCACTGCTCCAATTGGACCTCCCCTGAAATGAAATTGTACAATTTTAGAAATTTAACTTCTGAAGCTAAATTGATTTGATCATCTTTCCAGAATGCATAATCCATGAGGGTTAGGGTTATATTTTCAGACGGATAAACATTTTTATATTTCCATTTTAAAAATCAAATTAGGCACAAGAGATATGATTATTGGTGCATTTCTAAAACCGTGTAAATTCAAAATAATATCAAATTCCAAGTGTTTTTAAGTGGATAGTATTTGATTATTTTACATTATCGTTCTGACCAAGAAATTATTTACTGTTTAACGGAGAGAATAATCTTAAGAGAAAATAATTAACAAATAATATTTCAAATGCAGAGTGGATCTTTTAAACTTAAATTAGATTTTTTTTTTAAAAAGTGCCATTCTTTTTTTTAAATTAGAATACATTAAACGCTTATTTTTATTTTTAGATACTATTAACTTCAATTTTTATATTATTTTGATCAATGAACCTCCAGTTCCTCGAAGTGGTAGATTATTTTCAGATTTTTTTTTTCTCAATGATGAGCTCAAAACACCAAACCTAAAAAGAAAAAGGACCCCCCCCTCATTTTAAAGATGGAACTTTTATGCCATATTACCTTTAAATAACCCAACTTACCTGACCGTTATGGACTATCCCAATGAGTATCCTGCTAGTAGTGGGGATAAGCCGGGCTTGAAAAGTGATAAAAATAAGTGTCACATAGCATGGTACTGAAGGAGGATGCATCACAGCCTGATTAGCTCTGACAGGGTTGACTCCACAAGAGTAGTCTGATGTTGCAAGACCTGAAACTCCCCAATGACCAAAGTAATCACATCACTAACAATACACTCCTGCACAACACAAGTGCATATTTCCAAAGCAATTGTTTGCATTAATGAATGTTTTAATGAAAATTTATTTGCCTCTTATATTACTATTTCTAAAATTTTACTAACCATTCCTTTTCTTTTTTCCAGCCTGATTTTGTTATTAGAAATTTCAGTTGACCTTCTTTTCATTGCTCTTTGAAAATGACAAAATCTCTTGCTTTTAACACTTTCATTATAAATATTTCTGGCTTCGAGGTTTTTACATTTTCATAGACCTTGAAACAACCTAGAGAAGATCAGTTGTCAAAAGTGTAAAGAAAAATCCTAATCCTAAATTGCTTACTTTCTTGTGATATCTCTACCTATCAATCTGACCACATGCTTGTTTGTTTGTTTTATTGTATATCAACCTTTATAGATCATTTAATGCCGGGAATAATTATTTTTGATAAAAGTTCTTTTTGTCCACATGTAGCTAGTTAAATAACACAATATGCACTATCTAATCCATAGCTGGAGGGAATGTGGGGATTCAAACCTTTTCAAAGGGTATTAGTCCAAATACGAATGTTAATGAGACGACTGGGATTTGAACATGCATATTACGATTCTGAAGTCTAACTGCCTATCCACTATCCCAGGTGGACTTCCCTGACCACATGAAGCATGTTAATGGATATGATTATTAATAGCCTTAAAATTAATGTGCTAAAAATGAAAGAATTTTAATTCTAGAATTTGATCATTTTAGTTAAATTTGTTTCTTCTGATGAAGACCTGACAATAAAGTTGAACATTTACATTAAAAAAAGTCAAATGAAAGCCTATGTGACATGAGACATCTTTTCAATGTTTAGTTTGTAAATTCAATCCTTAAAAATATTTGATACATGTGTTTGAAACAGAATTAGAAGCAGAAAGAAAGAAGCTTTGCAATTTGATCATTGTTATTGAAGTGTAATTAAAGAACTTTTGTGGAATTCATTCCAATGATTGAAAAGTTGAATTGTATTATACAATCAAAAATTAAATTCAATGCAAACACAACTGAATTAATTTTATGGGGTTTTTAATTCCTATTTTAAGCTATTTTCACTCCATTTAAAAAATTCAATTCTTACACAGACACTTACTTATTTTAGTAAGATCTCTCAGTGATTACGCTACTATTATTAGACTTTGGTCCATAAAATAACGAGATTGATTTTATCAAAGGTTTTTTTTATTCATAATTTTAGAATGAAATTAATGATGTTAAATAAATTATTTGGCCTATTATTATTTTATTGTTTTTGGCAGTTATTTTTCAGAGTGGGTGCAGAACAAATATTGTATTTGCTATATTGCAAAGTAGAGAGCTCAATATTTGTAAATTTATAAATTTAAAAATAGACCAATTTTTGTGTGTGTCTCTCTCTCTCTCTCTCTCTCTCACTCACTCTCTCTCTCTCTCTCTCTCTCTATATATATATATATATATATATATATATTCATATTGTTTTTATCTTTAATCCTAATTTATTTAACTAATGAAATAAAAATAAGTATAGATTTGTTACATCTTTTCAGCAACATGAAGACAGTTTCAAAATCTCTTACCATGTAAAATGACCAATATATTAATAGGATAGCCCATGTGTTCATTATTTGGTGTGTCACACTTATATCAAAAGCGGTGTCCCTTTAAAATAAATCTTTAATTTTTAAAATCAATAAAACAATTTTGTTTCCAAAAATTTTCAAAACAGTTTATGGTTTTGAATTGGCTATTTTATTTTATAATTTAAAAAAAGAGTTATGTTGAGAGGAGGCAGTAATTTTTTTTGTTATGATGAAAACTATAAAAAAAAGTTGATAAGCATTTGTACTTTTGAACTATTTCTCAGGATTTGTTTAAATTTAAGAATGTAAAATTTACTTTCTGATATTTAAACTACCACGGAATTTGCACCGTTTGTGCTAGTTATTATTAATACTATTTTTCCTTTGATTTATCAAAAGATGATTACTAAAAAATGATATTTTATTTTTGTACAAAGGAAATTTGATTAAGAATCGCAACAGTGAGAATAGACTTTATTTTTTTCAAGTTTTGTTTGTCTCTCAGCAGAGCCCATGTGTGTCCTGCTCTGCTAGTATTTTGAAGATTTTTCTTTAAAATTCTAAATTTAGTTCCTGGGATGAAATCATTTACAGAAAAACTTCTTGTTTTTTCTTTATCTCACCATTCTAACTGATTTCACAGTTTTTTCTTAGAAAACTTGTTAACATTTTTTATTCATCAAGTTAATTTCTGAGATCATTCACTTCTATTTTATACAATGGATCATATTCTAGCATTTAGATGAGCATCATTCGCACTGAACATAATAAAAGTATTCCTTTCTAAATTTCTTACTTCATTCCAATCAAATGAACACAAAGCTTATTGAGGGGAAATCGACTTGGGGCAGTGGAAAAGCAGTTGGACTTCAGAATTGCTGGAAGCAAGTTCGAATCCCAGTCATTTTTTTTGCAGCCAAATTTTGACTAATACCCTTGGGAAAGTTATGAATCCCCACAGTCCCTCCAACTATGGGTTAAATAGTGCATATTGTCCTAATCAAAAAACTATTTGTGAACAAAAAATAACATTTACCAAAAATGACTGTTCTCTGCATTAAATGATCGAAAAAGGTTGATATACCGTTAAACAAAAATAAATGAACAAACAAACAAACAAACAAAGCTTATTAATTACATTACCTTGGAAAAAAAAGAAATGAAGTTTTAAAAATGAAGATATATTATCAAAAAGACAAAACAATGATACATAACATATTCTGCTGTAATAATAATGTAATTCTTGCAGGTATTAAGGATTCATAAACTGTAGAGAGTAGTTCAGGGGTTCCCAACCTTTTTTGATGTTGGTATACTATTGAGCTCTTTAAAGTTTTGTGGCACATCTATCACAAAAAAATGAATACTTTTTTTCACTTGTAAAGGTTTTTTTGGCAATAAAATTGGAATTTCAATATATATATGTTAAAATGCCATAAAAACAAACCAAACCAATGGTATTAGTCCAAATATGAATGCAAACGGAATGAAAGGGATTCAAACTCACATACTACGATTCTGATGTTTGGCTACCTATCCACTGGCCCAAGTCAACTTCCCTAGTAATTTCATATTTCAGCCTATATTGAGTTTTCTCATATAATGAAACATTTTATCACAAATATTCCCTACTAAAAACCATGGTGCATGTTGCATGCTATCAAATCTAATGGATTTATAAAAACACAATATATATGAGAGAGTCACATGCAAGCATTCCTACACATACACAGAATTATATTAAGTTGTTGAGATGACTTCAAAAATCTTTCCAGCTCAGTGGATATTGGACTTGACTATATTTGTCAAAGAAGCTTTGTATCTTTACAAGTTTAAAGTTTGTTTTTTCTTTTTTTTTTCTTTTCAAGTCCCAGTCCAAATGATTCTAGTCTGCTGACTATAAGATATGAGATAAACTTTTGAAGTCATCAATAAAGAACTTACGTTGAAAGAGAAGTCAAATAAAAGCAATCCATTTGAAAAAAAAAGTCTGTGATATTCAATCTGTATACTTATCATCAAAGTTAAGGAAATTTGTC
Source organism: Xipholeptos notoides (assembly GCA_036873565.1). NCBI lineage: Eukaryota > Metazoa > Mollusca > Cephalopoda > Idiosepiidae > Xipholeptos > Xipholeptos notoides. Next base: position 8,138 of record JAYKTE010116890.1, read on the forward strand.
TGGAGGGGATGTTCTTATAGATTCACATACTGGTATCTCAAATATGCAGATTCATAAAAATACATGCACAAGTGCACATTATAGATTATATATCAGTGAGAAACAATTATATACATAAATACATAGAACTACTCTTCACAGATGAGTTGATTTCTCACTGAAAAGAATAATATAGAGACCCCTACACATACACACCCACACATGCATATATATCGATCTATCTCTCAATAAACTGAGGAACATATTTCATGTAGGTTTCATTTACAAATATTCCGTACATCACTGGAAAAATAGAAATAAAAATTCAAAAAGGGACTAAAAAGAAGAAAGAGACATTTATGACCTCACTACGAAAAGAAGCGCCTTTAGATAGATAGAATGTTATTTTTAAAATTTATTATTAGGAGAAATATTTTGTGTTCTGGCGTTAACAGCCTATCTATTCTTTTCATCCATCTATCAGCATATAAGCAATCAATAACCTAATCATGCAAAATATATCCACCGTTTTTGTCAATAGATTATGAATATATGTTTTAGGGGTTCAAATGGAGAATTTTTACCGAATTATCATTTCAGCATTTTTTTTTCTATCATTCATGGAATCATCAGAAACAGATTTTTTTAAATGGTATAAACCCTAACTATTCTTGTTAGCAAATCTATATGTTAATGAGCTTGCCCTGTGTCACAAAAATCCTTCATCATCTAATACAGTAATTAGAGTGGAAATGAATTACCTCCCTTTAAAGGCACACTTTATCTTTTATAAAATTTAGTGTTTTATCCTCTGGTAAAACCAAAAGTTTTAAGTAATAATGGATTTTAATAATTTTTACATAGTTAAAAAAGACAACAACAATTTGTTCGAACAGCGGATGCTATAAGTTTTCTAAATTAAAATTTGGGAGAAAAAAGTGATGCTTCACTGTAGTTATATTTATTGTAATAATATCTACAGCAGTTTTTATGGGAGTGTTTTTTCACAGTGTGACCTGAAATATATTCCGCTAATTTTTCTATTGAAGGACAACCTCATTCTAATAATTTGCTTATGTGATCAGAAAGTCTTGCTGAAGTGTGTCTTAAAATGTTCAACTACCATGGAATTTTCATGGGTTCTGCTAGTATTTGATAAACAATTTGTTTTTAGAAATTATATTTCATTTATTTTAATTTGGTTTCTATTCAAATGTCAGAGTAGGTTTATTTGGTATTCGATGCAGCTCTATTTGGCATCACCACTTTACCGTGGTTGGGCAGTTTGAACTTTTCCATGACCCCATAACCCATTTCAGTGGATGTCTCATACTCCAGGCAGGGTTACCCAAGATGGACAGGTCAAAGAATCTAAACCAAGAGTGATCCAGAAACATCCATATTCTGAATAAGCAATACTTTGGATAATAAATATCAACTCAACTTCCTTTAGAGAAAGAAATTTGGAATGCAATAATCAATGTTTTTTTTAATTATAGAATAAACTAGAAGTATTGCCCGGGGTTGCCTGGGCACTAAAAAAACTATAAATAAATTATTTCACTATTATTTTCAATGAAACTATATTTGTAAAAAAAAGCTGTAATACTTTAATAAACTATAAAACTGTAATACTTTAATAAACTGTAATACTTTAATAAACTTGTATAAATTTAAAAACAATTTAGGTTCAAATGCCAGCTTTTTATTCGAAAATTTGGCTAAAGACTTCTGTGAAATACTGGTTGTCAGCGTCTGTTGACAACCACAATATGTTAAATTATTAAAATTGAAAAAAGTAATCTAAATGTTTTTCCGACTAAAAATTGATTAAAAATTTTGCCTCGGGTGAGAATTCTCTTTATGTCAAATTCCAAGACTGTAGACAAATAATTGGCAGAAGAGTTTGATAAGAAAAAATTGCCTGCACACGCGCATTTTTCCCTTTTATAGATATATAGATAGATTTGAAAAATCTGTTATTTTTTTGTCAATTTAGCATTTCAGTTGTTGCAATGGCTATAAACTTAAAACTGGAAGATCAACCCAAAAGAAGAAGAAAAAAAATGTCCTCATTTATCTTTCATGTTTTATTTCTTTAAAAATAAACTTTGATTTTACGATTCCTTTTTTAAAATAATCCATAATGCTCACTAAGTGCCTGACACTAATTCTAAAGTGACTTCAATTCAGATGTCACTGGGTTGGGAATGCTTTTCAAAATATATCAACTTATACAAGCCACGATTTGGTTCCATTAAGCAGCACAACATTCAAAGGCATTTTTCTCTTTTTCTTTTTCTTCTTTGAACATTCTGCTCCTTGCACTTTGTTACCAGTTAAGTTGTTCCTCCTATTCCATTTGACTTTAAATATTTTCATCTCACACCTCTTACTACAAGTTCACATTCAATGCAAAATCTAATAGAACCCAATCTTAATGGAAGCAACATTTTCTTCAGTCACATTCTAGAAAATGTTGCCATCAACTTTTTAAAATTAATTTTGATTTCAAATTCAGTGCAATATACAATCTATTCATTGTAATTATTTTAGCTTGTTTTCTAAAAACTGTTGCAGGGATGATATACCATTAGAGTTCTATAAAAAATTCATAAACTTCAGATATAATGTAGATTCCATGAATCCATTTTTGGAATGTACTTTTTTTCATTTACATATCCATTAGAATCTGACGATAAAATTGCATTGATGTTTAACATCAACAAAAGTCGAACCATTTATCATTAAACAATATTCTGATGATATTCATTGATATAAAATGGATATTGATTACTTTGCTATTTCCTTCCGTATAGCAAGCTATTAGAAATTGGAGAAAAGTATCTGTACAAATTATATGAAAAAACTTTATTTATAATACTAGAGACTTGTATTTTTTTATTATTATTATTTTTGTATTATTCAAAAATATTGAATGCGTTCATTTTTGATGTGGAACCAGGTTTGGTACCAAGAAGGAAAACACAGAACACAGGTTATTGGTAGATAGATATATTAAGAAAAGTTTACAAGGATAGTGTAAAGTAAGTAGAGCTTAATCTGGAGTTGTCCAATATTGTTAGTAGTGAGGGTAAGTAACCCATGCAGTGGCGTAGCATCTGATTTTGCTGCCTGGGACATAAAATTTGCCGCCTCCCAAATGGCCGTTTTCATATTTTCCGATAGAAATATACACTCGTAATAATATTACAACCTTAAAAACTCATTTTGCTATAAATTTTAGGATTTTTTGTTCGTTTTTTTATTTTTTATTTATTTTATTTTTCTATTTTCTATTTTTACCCCTTCGGAATGCCCCCCTTGGAACTTGCCGCTCGGGGCAGACCGCACCTCACACCCCCGCCATTGCTACGCCACTGAACCTATGGTATTTGTGCTATGTGTGGCACACATGCCACACTTGGCATGCCAAGCAATTTCCAGTGGCACTCAGCAGTTGCTTCAAGTCTTTTGAATGAATTTTGTTATAAATCAGTTAACAATAAAAGAATTTAAAAAAGTCTATTAAAGAATTTCTTTCCTTTTAATGTTGTTTAAAACTTTACTTATTATTGAATATACTGGTTTATACAAATAAAATATATAATAAAATAAGTATATTGAGCTTGACTTGTATGAAAATATGTGTATGTTGGATACCCTGAATAATTTGAAACCTTAAGTCGGCACACAGTTAGCAAAAGGCTGCATACCCTTGGTTAGTTGTAATCCTGTTGATAGTACGTCAGTAATATTATACACCTTCCAAGGAGAGTATACCTAATAATATAGTGTTTGGATGAGTCCATATTGTAGGTAGTTATGGTCTCACAACAATTTTATATTTTCATTTTTTGATATTTGTTAGAAAAAAATCAAATTAAAGTCAACACACACACATACATATGCATACCCTGATTCTTTAACATGTGGATTTTTATGCAAAAAATTTCAATGAAAAGTATGCAAAAGCGATCATGAACACACACACACACACACATAACGTTAGTCTAAAGTGGTAAATGAAAAGAAAGAAATTATATTGAAATTAATTTATGGGGAAATTATATCAGACAAAAATGTCAAAGCCAATGAGCTTTTCTGGTGTCAAGATGAGATTGTCACATTTTGAACCAGAGACAAATTGTTTTTATGGCTTGGACTGATAACTACAAAATTGGAACCAATGTTTTGTTTTTGTGGCTTTTGGTTTTTGTTGCTTTATTTTTATTTCTGTCTCTCTTAATTTGGACAATCAATGGGGAAATTATAGAATTGTTTAAAGTTTCTATTTTACAACAACAACAGCAGCAGCAACTAGGCAAATATGTTGTTGTCATCATCTTGGATATTTGGTAAGGAGTTTGTTGACTTTTTGGTTCTTTAACATTTATTTATTCAGAAAATGAACTCTTGGTATTTACTGAGATAAATGATTATATAGAAAAGAGACAAAACTCTTTTGGCATTTTTTTGTTTTTTATTTATTTATTTTTTTTCATGTCACTTGATCAATAGATATGTATTTAACCCATTGAGCCCTGAAGAGCCAATATATAACAACACATCCAATATTTCGGCCCTCCATGGTCCTTTAATTGAATGGCTATGATTGGCTAGTTGGTAATTTTTCTTAGTCCAAAGGGTTAAAAATTACATATGGTGAATTTTTAGATCTGTTTGTTTGTTGGTTTTATGGCATATCAACCTTTTTAGTCATCTAATGCCATTAACAATCATTTTTGAGAAACGTTTCTGTTGTCCACATGCAGTTTTTAAATAACACAATATGCTCTGTTTAATTTATATAAACCTCTTATGGTCATTTAATGCTGAGAACAATCATTTTTGATAAACTAGTCTTTTTGTATAGATGTATTTTTTTGAATAACACAATATGTTCTATTTAATGCATAGCTGGGGGGGGAATAGGGGGATTCCTACCTTTTCCAATGGTATTAGTCCAACTATGAACATCAATGGAATGACTGGGATTAGAACTTGCGAATTACAATTCCGAATTCTGACTGCCTATCCACTGCCCCAAGTGAACATTCTTGTTTGCTATTCGAGTCAAAATCCTTCTCAGATGTTTCTAAAAGGATTTGCCATAAAACATAATACAAATCCTTAGCATTTCTTCGTGTAAATTAATATTTATTTTTAATATAAAGCCTTGACAATATAAGTAAATATTGATTCCAAAAACCCGAGTGGATGAGGCCCATCAACTCAATGAAAATTCATCTAGGTGAAAGTCAACACTGACTACAAAAAGCCCGGTAATATGATGACCACAAAAACTAGGCCTTGTGCCTAATTTCATTTGGTGCTCAATTAAGTATATATATGTATATATCATATGTATGTATGTATGTATATATATA
>JAYKTE010117001.1:0-13502 GCA_036873565.1 Xipholeptos notoides
TATATATATATACGTGTGTGTGTGTGTGTATATATAACACTTTTGACTTTTGAGCTCATTGTCACTTTCAAATTTCGTACCTCTCATATATATATATATATATATTGATAGACGTATATGTGTGTATATACTTTAATAAATAATATATGATATATATATTTATATGCATGTTTTAGATTACTCAAATTTATTAGATATATATTTATTCATATTTATATTGATATATATATATATATATGTGTGTGTGTATGTGTGTGTGCTTGCGTTGTACATTTTGTGTGTGTGCGCATGTGTTTTTGATTGTGTTTAATAAATTGCCTTGTGATATTTAGAAGAAAATTACTCTCGGTGATTTCAAGGACAATTGAATGATTTTCAAAGAATTTCCTTCTTTTTTTTTAATATCTCATAATTAAACTTCTTTATTCGACATTAACATTCTTTGTCGTCGATAAAATCTATATTCATACTCGCCATTTTCAGCTAAAACCAGTCATTGAATAAATTTCATTACTTGTCATTTTCACTTGTTTTACAGAAAAAAATATTAGATACTGCCTCTTGATAATTATTTTTCTTTTTTACTGAATAATTTTTTGAATGAAATTTCCATTTGTTTGTGAACAGTTTTTTTTAAATATATTTTTATTACAATAATTATTCAAGCATAGATTTTATCGTTTCTACAATCATCATTGTGTATATGATTATTATTGCTAAATAAAAAAAAGAAATATCCAGTATTATTTGATTACAATCAGATGTAATATCAATAAAATTGGAAAAATAAAGAAAAAAATTTTGAAAGAAACCCTTGCGCAGATGCATTTCTAAAAAGTCACAGATGTTTGCCTTAAGGCGTCTTTGTCAGCCTTATTGCCTAAGTAAACGAGCTGTAAAATTGTTCGCTAGCAACGCACAAAAGATATTTTTTTCAAATTGTAAACAGAGCCCAAATAATGGCTATGATAACATCACTGGCTACAATTGCTTTCTGTTTTGAAATGTTTTGAAATCATTATAAAGAATCTCAACAATATTTTAATCAAAACATTTTTCTAGAAATATATTTTCCTATCAATTGTTTAAAAAAAACACAAAACAATCATTTTCTTTTTTTGATTGCCGGCTTGCTACCATTTAAGAAATTTGATGAATATCATTAAACTATCCATGGAATAAGTACAGAAATACTAAACTTTGGTAATTACAGAAGCCCAAACATACATACAATCCTGGTCATTGATCCTACACCAATTAAGATTAAGTCTGAGAAAAAAACTACGCCAACTATAAAAATGTGTTTATTGGCTTGTATACATATGCATTTATGTATTATGTTTGTTATCGCTAAAAAAAAGATTGTTTTCAAATTAAATTATTTCAGATAATTCTTCCAAAACATATCATGTTTACACATGGATCTCTTCAGAAAATGAAACCACAATAGCTATTAAAACAATGATACAGACCACTAAAATCTTCATATTTACGGCACTGCCTTTCTATATAATATATTTCCTTAACTACCTTAGAGAAAATCTTTAGAAATGAATTTCTCGGGAAAAGAATCGGAAATGAATTTAGTATTAAAAAAAATCATTATAAATCAATTTAGTATAAGAAAGCATTAACTGTTTTCCTATATAATAGGCTTCCTTAATGACCTTAGTTCCACGTCCCCGGTGCCCGGGCAAAGCCAGGTAATACTTCTAGTTATTTATAAAGTTTCGCCAGATTCCATCTAACTTATTCGTTGTACACACATACCGACGACAACTATCAGGGGTATTGTTACACACTGCGGAAGTTTTATTTTCATCACACTTTCTCGTTGGTCTTCTATTTGATTCACCTGTGAAGGCAGACCGTATAACAACGAAGCAAACAGAATCATGGATAAATCGAAAACGTTATAAACATTACGAGATTCTTTATGACATAAGTCTTTCCAATGAAAAATGTATAAACAGTTTTTAAAAGATCACAGCTGGATTCTCAGTGGCCCTCATTCTTAACCTGCTGACGCCCACAATCTACAATTCTGTTATTCATTCAGAATGTTCTCACAAAGAAAAAAATGTGTCACAATCGACAGCAATGTCGTTTTGCTAAGCAAAAGAACACATCTGTTTCTTATTTCTTTCTCTTTTTCATTTTCTACGCACGAAGCAATTTTATTGACAGCTACAATCTGCTTGACTGAAATCATCGTTTCTCATATTGTTATGCTTTTTTCCTGGTGATTTGTATAAAAATCGCGCTGGTCTGCACGTATGTCACAGCACGATCATCAGTATTCGCCATAGTTCTCAAAAAGCGGATTCCCTCAAACAAGGACGTATTATCCGGATAATCAAATTTCTCCTCCTCCACAGCTATATACATATGTACGTTTATTTTTTGTTTGTTTGTTTTGCTTTACTGCATATCAAACTTTTTAGGTCATTTAATGCGGGAAACAATCATGTTTTTTAAAGGTTATTTTGTTCACACATTTTTATGTGTACGACACTACACGCATTATTTAATCCATAGCTGGATGGATTCATATATTTTCCTAGGGTATTTAAACAAATTTGAACGTAACTTTCATTGGATGACATTAAATTTGATTTCAACTAACGTATCACGATTCCGAATTCCAACGGCCTATCCTCTGTCTCAAGTGGAACTTCCCGAATGTTTGATCAATTAAACTTATGCTATTTAACTTAACAGTATTCCATCTTGCTTGGCTGGTACTTCACTCGGCGGGTTTAGAATTTAACTTGCAACTTCGCGGGAATTCAGGCTCAAAATGTATTATAGCTGACACTTTTTAATTAGTACTAAATGAGCGACTAAAAAAAGGTTGTTTTTTAACTGGTTTTATCAACCAACCTTTTCTCATTAACTTTCTTTCCCTTAAACACTTTTGCAGATTTAAGACATTAGAACAGTCCGTACACAATGGTTTCCATCTCATTTATTTATATTTTGAATCGAACCTTATATTCAGAACACAGTTTTGCTGCTACTTACACATCCAAAACTATCATGATTATCTCTACTTCTCTCCTATCTCAAGTATACTCTGTTATGCTTTATCTTGTTTCACTCTATAACTCAAACTACTCCTCAATCTAGTCCAAGAATCCTCTTTCAACCACCTTGTATATTGAAATGTTGTGTAAAAATACAGCTCTAGTGAGACTAAGCATTGTCATTTTTCTGAGTTAATTTATATTAGACTGTTCGCCTACATGTCTTTAGATGTGTTATTCAGTGACTTAGACTTAGGATAGAAAAAGAAAAATAGCCAAATGAATGCTAATACTGCCCTAAATATCATACTATTTTTCTCCAAGCCCACACGTTGCACATTTGTGTGAATTTAATTTTAACAACATACTATTTAATAAAAGCATCACTGAGGCTGTAAAGTGAATAGAAAAGCTGAGTTGTAATTGGTTAGATTTGTTTAACAAGCCAGGCGAAATTTCAACATCAAATTAGTGAATTAAGATTGAAATAATGGATTCATTAATGCAATTAAAATTTGCTTTGAAAAAGTTACAGAAAACTTTGTTATGATTTAATACAGAAGTTTAAAAAATCCCCATGGCTATTTTTTCAAGCTAATAAAAAAGATTTTTTTTCTGGTGACAAGACAGTCTATATCGCTCATCGATTCAGTAGATAGTCACTCAATTTATTCCATTTTTTTCAACAAACTGAGACTAGAAGCCTTAATCCATTAAACTGTTCTGAAAAGCATGGATGACTCAGGTTTTGAAATAAAAATCTATTTTAGCAATATTCATTTAGTCTCTATTTAATATTTGCCGAGAATGGTTAATAAGCAATAATGATCGCTTAGAATTACTTATTAGAAAATCAGGCAGAAGTTGAAAGTTTACGGAAAGCTTACAAAGAGTTTAATTAGAAAATGTTTTGCAGCGAAATGTCAATTGAAGCGGGAGATCTCTTGATCAACATTTCAACGATAAATAACAGCGCTATTTCGATTGTGCAGTCATGATTAATATATTTGGTAGCATTTGAAAAACACATTTGAATAATTTTTGCTTTTTTTAGAAAGACATTTTTAAACCTTCTTTAACACGCTTGATGCCACTTAATTTCGTAAACAGTTAGTAGCCAGTGACGTGTTTATTTATCTAGGTTACTTATATACTGGCATCAACAAAATTACTTTAGTTTTTTTATTATCAGATCACATTTAAAGCATCAAAACAAAGCAACACATATTTAGCTTGAACATACAAAAACATTTTTTTCCAAAATTCAAAAAGATATTTTGTTTTGTTTTCTTTTAAAGATTGTGAATTTTTATGCAAGTTAGCAATTTCCTCTAAAAACTAAGAAAAAACGTTTTCTCCTAATGAATGCAAATAGACGAAATGTTTTCATATTTATCAAAAACCAGTAGCATAGCCCAGCGTTGACTGCGCAATTCAAAAACTTTTATGTATGGGCAAACATTTATACATGTCTAAATTAAATTATAAAGTTATTTTTGGACGCAAAATTTTACATAACTTTTCACATCGTACCGGATTGCAGTTGCGACCTTATTGGATCTCATCAGGGACATGCAATGATGCTACTATATCAAATTTGGATTCTGAACTGTAGACCACGTTGTGCGAAACAAATGCTCTAATGACTGGCCCATGACACAGTTATGCGTCCATAATCGCATTTTACACGGTTATACTCCCAATCGCACAAGTGCTCCTCCTTCTAAAAACTGATATTTTGATAATCGATGTTCGATATTTATCGGAGATATTCCAAAATATCACCTAAGAACACTCTAAGATACATAAAGTACAACAATGTAAATTTCAAGAAAATCGGCCGAGCCATTCATAGAACGAACTGGCACACACACACACACACACACACACTGGCATATACATAGACACAGACAAATAAAATTTAAAAAAAACGATATGAATGGGAATAGTTTTCCTGTTGTTTGTTGGTGATATGCCATATCACCATTTTAAGTCATTTAATGCGTAGAACAGTGAGTTTTAATAATCATTAATTCATAGCTGGAGGAAATATGGAGATTCTTACTTTTCCCAAGGGTATTAGTTCAAATATGAACGTAAACGAAACTACTCGGATTCGAACTTACATTGAAGATTCCAAAGTCCAACTGCTTATCCAGGAATAGTATCGCATCGCCTTAACCCTTAACCCTTTGGACCCTGACTTAGATAAAATTACTAATTAACCAACCAGAGCGTTCTATAAGAGGACCATGGAGGGCCGAAGTATCGGCCGTGTTACCTGGGCCGATATCTCGGGTTGAAAATGGGTTAAAACTGTCCAATTCATGTTCATCTGCAACTAAAAAAAAAAACAAATTTTCGCCCCTGTCTAAGAAGATCCATGTCATTTATAAATATGCAACGTCTATGAGAGGCAACACGTTTGATTGATTATGAATGGCGATCGATCTGCAAGTCAACTAACTATTCATTCTAGAAGAATTCATCCGATAAAATTAGAATAAGCGACAAGCTAAGGTGTCACTGCGGTCAACGGATGCTGTCGCTGTTCCTTTTCTTCTTCTTGCCGAAAATATAGTCACGTTTTTTGTTCCCAAAATAGTGCGTTCAATAACAGGTCGAAGCCTGAGTGAATTCAAAAATATGGAAATAGAAATCATTATGTATGAATAACCAGCTGTTCGTACTTGCTAATAGAATCTTGGATAGGCTTCATACGGCCATGTTTTTCATAGATTTAACGGAACGAGGCAATCATTACTAAAGGTAGACTTCATTCATAGAAATAAGTAGGAGTTAAGGGTCATCAAATTATAGTAACAGTTTTTTTCTAAATTAATCCTTATTTCAGTAATGAGGACAAATGATCAAAAAACATGAAGATATCAGTTAAATGAAGCTGATATTTAACATTTTGAACCCTGAAAGGCCAATATATCGGCCCTGAAAACATAAGGCACGACGCTACATAGAACGGCTCTCATTTGTTGATAATTTTACTAAGCCAGGGCCTAAAGGGTTAACAAAGAAACATTATATATCTTTTAAAACGAGATTTTTTCCAATAATAACGACACTTATTTTTTAAAGATTTTTTTTTTTTAAAGATAAGGGCTACAAACACGAAAGTGGTACCATTAAAACAGGCGAAATTTTGTGCTCTAGGATTTATTTTTCTACAGAGTCACCATCATTTTCAATGCACTTTGCAAGATGATCCATTTTCGCGTCTGGGGGGCACTTGTCACTCACATCTCTGTCGCCACTCTGAAATCGAGGAACCTATCTCCTAACTGTACTGACATCGACTGCATCGTCTTAGTAATCTATCTATCTATTCATCTGTCTGTCAGTCTTTATGTCCGCCTGTCTGTCTGTCTCTCTATTTATCTATCTCCCGATCTATCTATCGGTCGGGTTGTCTGTGACAATATTGTTGAATCCACATGTAGACACAATACTTGCTGATTAACCGTGTCATTTCTGGGTGTCGGAATTTGCCAAATTTCAACGACGTTAGCCGTCAGCTTAGATAGTTCGGGGATATAAAAAAACCGTGGGGTAGTCAGTATAGGCCGGTGGGGTGGAGAGTCAGCTGATCGAATAAGACGTAAAAACATCTTTGATCGTCACTCCCGTATTAGCGTCTTGTTAGTAATCTTTTGTTGCAGTCAGCAGGGAACAAAAACGAAGGTACAGAGGAATGAAATGGAACAACACCCTTATCAGCGATGAAGGGTGTAAGGCAGCCGTTTTCGACTAGTCGGTGTAAATAGGACTTAAAAGTCTCCCAAATAGATCAAAGGAGATTGCACGTTGCATTTTCATGATTACTAAAATCACACATTCATGACCTGAAAGTTTAATTTCTCTGATACATTTATTGACGGTGTGAACGGCTCTAAGAAAGGAATCCCTGTTATGGATGAGCCTCAGAAGTATCAACGCAAATAGAACATCTGGGGTTCGAACTCGCGTATTACGATTCCGAACTCCGACTGCCTATCTAATGTTCCAAGTTGACCTCCCCAGTTTGACTCTGGTATTAAATTGATGCCTTTCTTCATAACATTCGGTTTTTATATCATTGTTTCCTAAACATTTTAAGTAACCATCCGTATAATTAGATGCACCCAACTTCTTGACTATAGACTCTTTAAATATTTTAAATATATTTTTGGTTTTTCCGTGTTTTTTTTTGTGTTTTTTTTTTGCTTTTTGTTTACGTCTAATTATCCACCGCTTAAGACCGACCACCTCAAAAGATAATATTAAAACCTAATCTTCATATGTTTTGCTTTAGGATTCTTTTATTTGAGTTTGCCTCGGTGAAGGCTCTAATCACGCATTCAACGCTCGAAATCATTTGAAAGGGATTCATCCGTTTATTATCCTTATAATTTTCCCGCAAATAACACAAAACCAAAGGTTGCCGACATATTTTTGGATCTCTTCAATGGATACTGATCAGTTATGATGAAATTATATTATTCATCGTTTATGAACTTTACGTTTTTTTTTTTTTTTCTCTTTTTAAAAATTTAAAATAACTCCCTAATAAATGCAATCATCCTGATTATATGCTCGGCCGAAGAAATATATTTATTTAGCTTTCAAAATATTAGGAACATGTTGATTAACCGACCGAGAAAAAATACAGAGATGAACGATAAACAAGAACGAAGATAAAAAATAATTGAAGACTTTATTTTTTAACTCCGATAGTTACAATGATAATTATATTCCTTAAATGTGGTATTTTTAGGAAGAATTTCATTATTCATTCAGGTTTCGTTAAAGAGAATTTATATTCTTCTTTTCCGAATTTTCATTTCTCATTTCTCTTGTTTTCTAACACAAATTTTTAATTTGGGGTCTAGTGTTGTTTTCCGAAGGTTTTATTTTTGTCCTCGTGAACCATCCTCAAGCATTTTAGTTGTGTGTTTATAACTGAGTGGTTATTTCGTTTTATTTTTTTTTTGTTCTTTTCCGGGTTTTTTATCTATTTATTTTTTAATTTTTTTTTTGAGGCTATGGGTGCCATTGCAAATTTTATTTTCTTTAATGTTGGGTTCTCTTTTTTTTATAAGTAAGGCTTCTACAATTGTAAGTTTTTCATAGCTATTGTCAAATATTTTTTTGTTTAATGTTGGGTTCTTGGTTTTTATAAGTAAGCTTCTTTTAGTATAGTAAATTATGTTTTATAAAAATAGAGAAAATTGTAATGTTGTTTCTTTTTATTTGTGTTTAGCTTTCCACGTTGGAAATTTAATGCTGGGTCTTTTGTTTTATAGGCATTAACTGAAAGAAATTTCTTCGTAAACAATGATTTTCAGTGGTAACAAAAAATACAAAAATCTGTATCATGTAAAAACTAAAATGTGTGCGCAAACACACGCACACACAAACACATATACTTAGAAATGCACACACATACCACACATAAACACACTAAAAACACACCAGCACACTCACTCATACAAAAACATACGTAGAAACACACACATACAACAAACACACATAGGAACAATTAGGCACGCAAGGATTTACAGGGACACACACAAACCGACACACCTACATACATACACCCATATATCATTGAACTCGTAAACAATCTAAATATGCACAGATACACAAACATGAAGTATGAGAAATAAAATCCGTTAAAGGAAGATAGTGTCAATAACAACTTGTATGAGAGACGCGTATACATGTATAATGTGTAGTCTTTTGGGGTTTTTAAGTGCAGTCACTGCTCGTTGACTCGGTTGAGCAACAAACCTAGACCAAGAAATACTGGGAAATTACACTTCCTGGGACCTGAGAGTTTTAGTGAAAGAAAAGAAAGGAAGGAACTTAAAAAATCTACAGATCACTGCTAATAATGTTGGTTTAAGCAGCAATCTATTGCCTTTCGTATATTTAGGCAGAATATCATTATTAAAAAATCTCTTGTTAAAGAATATTTTCTTTTTATTATTTTCGAAAATAAAAATAAAATACATTTTATCAAGACATGTTTGAATGAATAAGAAATGTTTATTTGAGTATTCATGGCCTTTACTGGATATACAGAATAATCAAGCAATGACATTTATACATGAAGTGACGTATGACCACGCTCGCTGGAAGTATGGAATGGGAAAAGGAAAACAAACAATGCAATTTTGGAAGATATTGAGAATATTTTTGTAGAGGCCGGGTAGCGCTTGGGCCGTTCACCCTGCACATCGCCAAACAATTCCAATTCTTTCATGGTTATCTTTGTATTCACTTGAGAAGATAGCGAACAAACGATCGAAAACCTTACTAGAGAGATTGTTGCTGTTATTGTCGCTATATAACACACGCAACCTCTACGTCTAGAGTTTGATTTTGCGGCATATCAAGCTTTTTCAGTTCTTTAATGCCAGGAATATTAATTTCTATAGTAGACCCTCATTCTTTAAAACATTGTTTGAATAACACATTGCATTATTTAACCCATACATGGAGAGGATGGGGGAATTCATAAGTTTACCAACGTTATTAGCCCGAATATGAAATCTACTGAACCACTGAGATTTGAAACCTCATGTTACGATTTTAAGTTTCAGCATTTATCTATTGCACCACAGTCTTCCAGAGCGCTTCCAATTGAATAAAATAGTATATAAAATTTATAAAAGTATGAATTCGTTCAGTAGATACCCTAATATTATGAGAATGAAATAAGCCTTCTAAATATTCCCATTCTTTGTATTCATTTCTTGTGGACTGTTGTATATATCTTCATAGTTGTTGTTTTACCACGTTTCGGCGAACTCGTCCCCTGGCCTTCTTCAGATGATTTCAATTCCTACCCAAGCAGGCCAAATGATTAGTTCGTCAAAACGTAGTTCAACAGGCAACAACTACGAAATTCAGTAATTACTGGGGATACAGTTACATGACAGCATTCCTATCCGGGGTCACCCGTTATCACCTGAAAAAGGCCAGAGGCTGAATTGACCGAAACGGGGTGAAACATAATTTTGAAGATAGGAATAACAGTAAGCAAGAAATTATTACATAGATTACGAAAGATGTCCTCCAAAATATAATTTCCATTCTTTTTTTCTCTTTCTCTACACTTTCTGTTGATTTTCATCTTCTTCATATCATATTTGAAAATCTTCGTTTTTTTTATTTTTCCTCAACAAGATAAAAAATCTTTATTATTCGTTCTAGTGGAAGTTTCTTTTGCGTGTGTTTCTCTTTGTTTTTGTTCTTGTTTATCTTTTATTAATGAGCCAATTAGAAAATAATAGACAACTAAATACAAAAACTGCCTGTTTAAAGTATATCAATTTTATATTAGAAAAAATTACAATTTCTTCATGAAATATTTTTTGTTTTCTGTGTACAATCAACCAGCTTTCGATGTAACAGTTATGTATCTGTCTGTCTCTCTCTTTCACACACACACACATACACACACACATACGCACACATAGACACTCAAGCAGACTTACACCAACTCACGCACAATGACTTGATAAAAATCATAAACAACATTAAACCCCATGTGATATATATCAATATATATCTAAATCTATCGATGTATCTATCTATTCATATATATATTCAGAGTTGGTATAAATGTTCCTAAAATTGTTTAGAGCCTATGAGTGCCTATAAAGTGCCTATACCCTGAAACAAGATAACACATGAAATGTTAAATATATAACGTTTTTCTTATGTCGTCAATCCACCGTTTTGGAGGCCTTCAGGGTGGTCTTTTCCGCCCACGCGGATGCCGCTCGACAACTACAGGAGTCCACCGATTGTGTATAATACATATATAATGAAAAAACAATAACACTATAAATTATGGATTTTACAAAGTAATGTTTAAAGCCGATAATAAAAACATTTTAAACGTGTTTATGCGTTTCAAAAAATGCTTTTCACCCGTATATTTCCATTTTTTAAATTAGAATGTCATTTATTTGGCGGGTATCTAAAAATTATTGTTTGTGATCTTCTAATTATTCTGGAATCTAAACCATTAACCGCTATACCATCAACAATGAAACGTATTTTTCAATGATCCATTCACAACCATTCCAAAACTTATTCATTCTTAAACGAATTAACTAAAAGTTGTTATTTCTAACCATTTCACTTTCTCACAAAACCCAAGAAACGTTAACGTCAATAGAAAGTAATGTTTCAAAAACTTAGAATGACTTCTTTAATGTTATTTTGACTAAAAGTTTGTGGAAACATAAAGCAAGAACTTTCTGTAAATAATTTAAAGAGAAAATGTAAAAGAGAGGGAAAAAAAAGAACCACAATAATGTTTATACTATTTTAAATTGATAAGTTTTATTTCGTTGATAATTTTATTTATTTTACTTCTATTTTCTTTCTAATTTATTACTTTTTCAGTCCGAGTTTTCGTATTTTTTTAGAAAATGCCATTAATTATGTTCAAGTCATTAATATTTCATTTTTCGTTTCTTGTAAAATACTTACAACCGATTCTTTCGAAAATCATTTCTAACTCTTTTTCTGCTCTATTCCATTAATTTTGCTAAAGATAGAAATTTATTATTATTCGTTCGAGTAACTCGGTAGTTTTGATTTTGATTTTGATTTCTACTCATTCTCTTCTACGAGTTCATTGTTACAGTGGTATTATTCTAAATGAAGACCAAACTATACTAAAGAAAAACGAGGAAAAACAAAATAGTTGACCGTAAGTGATTGATTGATATACTTCTCTGTTGCGTAAATTTTTTTCCACCAAGTTTAGACGTGTTTAACTTACAAACACAAAGACACACACACACACACACACACACACACACACACACACATACAAACACACATTTTTACGGTTTATTAAACATTTTAGGATTCGAAAGAATCATTTTTTATTGACATTCTTTTGTCGACACGTATTTAATACATAGTTGGAGTGAATGTGATGAATTATCCCTTCCCTAAGGGTATTAATCTATTTGAACTCGAGAATTACGATTTCAAAGTGCAGCTTATTACCCAAAGTCCTAAGTGGACTTCCCCTCATACATACACACATATGTACATATATATATGTATATATATATGTATGTGTGTGTGTGTGTGTGTGTGTGTGTGTGTGTGTGTGTGTGTGTGTGATAAAGTATATTTTGTTAGATAATATGCAGTTTTCATTTATAATAATTTCTTTTAACTTTTTCTTTCTTTATAAGCCAAATCATAAAGTTGAAGGTACATCGAAAACGCAACGTCAACAAGAATTGAATTGGAAAATACTTAGATAATCTTGACCCCAACATTTCCTAGACAACAAAAAGTTAAAAATAAAATTATCAGAAATTATCTGACCAAATATGTAGCCTAAATGACGTATATGAGTATATTGTAATTTCATAATCTTTACACAAGAATATGCATAAAAGTGGGCGTATATATATTTATTTCATAATAGTTACATATACAAATAAAATGGAAATATTGCCCGGCCTTTCTCGATTTTTTTATTGATTTTTTGTACTCATTTTGATTTATGTTTTGCTGTTCTTTTTTTTATTGTTGTTGTGGTACCATCATTTTTTGGAAGCCGAAAATTATTAGTAAAATGCAGTTTACCAATGACCAACGTAACTCCCACACACAGAATCTTACGGGCCCGCAACGAGCTATTTTTCCGGCTCAAAATCAAGTCAGATTTGTTCCACAGGTTTGAGTACGCCCTATATCAAACTTCGAGTCTCTTGACCAAATTGCAACGTAGTTTAGTAGAAATTGTTCCTCAAACACACATTAAAATGATAAAATATTAAAATTATTGCCAGCGACTAAGGTAGTTAAGAAAATCTATTACATAAGAAGGTAGTACCATAAATTCTGTTTGCAAAGCAGTAAACCCTTTTCCAAATGTCGATTCAAATTGTAATTCATGAAATGCAGTTTGCCATTGTGCTCTGCAAATTTCGGTTGTCTGAATCCTTGTGCTATGCAAATTTCAGTGGTCTGAATGCTTTGATGCTCGCTTTTGTGTTAATTTTGACTTGTGTTTTTGTAAGTTTAATTTTGACCCCATAGCAGCTATTTTTCCTGACAGGAAGTGTTTCCCAGTTCTGAAGACCCCATATTTAAAATTTCAAGTGTTTAGAGTCCATTTTTATACTCTAGGTATAAATTTAACAATGAGTATTTCAACGGTAATATCTCACAGTCGATAAAAAAGTATTTTAAGAAAATCTTTAGATAAATTCTTTAGTAATCGCATGTAGTATGTTTCGTTATTAAAGTCAATAAACAAGGCAAATCATAAAGATGCAAACAGTATAAACAATATATTAAAATACGTTTGCGATGGCGTAGAAGAGTACGTGTATGATATCTGTGAATGTGTGTATATATATATATATATATATATGTGTGTGTGTGTGTGTGTGTGTGTGTGTGTGTGTATTTGTGTGTGTGTGTGTGTGTGTG
>JAYKTE010117112.1:0-13501 GCA_036873565.1 Xipholeptos notoides
TCGTTGAGGACCTAAAATGAGACTCCAAAATGATATTTGTTTTTACTGGTGATATATGTATGAAAAAGACGGTATAAATATATGAAGTAGCAAAGGTGAAGCAGTGTTAAAAGCTTGGACTCTGGAGTCTTATTATACGAGTTCAAATCCTAGTCAAATTCATTACATTCCCGTTCAGCATCCTCGAGAAGATGAGGTTCATTAACTTGGCAGAGTAGCTCATCTAGGTGGAAGGATGACACTGGTTCCAACAATTGAAGTAACAATGACAGTAACTCGTCTAGATGATAGGTAATACTGATTTAAACAGAACTCTCGGATATATGATCACTTAAAACTAGCCATGTGCCTAACTTGTTTTTGATGCTCGATGTACATGTATTTCCTATAAATGTTGAGTACATCTCTATGGCTTGTATTACTTTCACATATCCCTATAAGCTCTCTAAAACAAATGAGAAAAATAGGCAAACGATTACCAGTGCTACCCTGAATATCACACTATTTTCCTCAGTTACATATATTGCTCATTAGAGAGAATTTAATTTTAAAAACACAACGTTTAATAAAACCATCATTGATTGCATTATATATAGTCGAAGTGAAGAAAAAGCTGAATTGCAATTCTTCAGATTAATGTTCCATTCCGTCAAAATACAAGCGATTCCTGTGCTGGTAACCTCTTGTTTGATGAGACATTTTATAAGGAATTTAATAATAATCCAGTAACAGATTCAATTGTATTGTGTGGCAGCAGCACCAACAATAGTAATAATAATCCAGAAACAGAACCAATTGTATGGCAACGGTAATAATAATCCAACTGCTGCAGTAGTTGCAGAGCGCAGTTATAATAGTAATCCAATTGGTCGATGTAAATATGTCCTCTCCCCACTGAGTTTTAGCAAGTACTAATTGGTCAGTCCCCTTGGTGAGTTTAAATAAAAACATTTTGTCCTTTCTGCTCTATGATAGGTCAATGTTTCATATCCCTGCGTATTTAATGGGTCGGTCCAATCTTTCCACTCCTACCAATGCTAATATACCAAAAATATCACAACAGGAACGAAGCCAACAAAAATGTCAGCACCCAACTTGTAGATTAAGATTGAAAGAACGAATGCATGAATTCAACTAAATATCGTTTGAAAAAATAAACAATATTTTCAAATATTCCCCCAACACTTTTACATGGTAATAAAGATATTTTTGTTGGTGACAAAACAACTTCGTAGTAGCACGAACAAACAAAAAATAAATAAATAAATAAATAAAAATACAAACAAACACATTCCCACAAAAAATCCATCTATTATAATTAAAAAATCAGATCGTCGTGGTTGTACGAGACTATATATCCTGTAACTCTACAGAAAATGAAACCATAATACTTAATTTACAAAATAACATCCAGTTTAAACGTAGAGTTGTTTAAAAAATGAAACCACATTGGTTATTTTTTTAAAATGATTCAGACCATAAGCACGATACTGCCTTTCTATATAATAAATTTCCTTAATTACCTTAGAATCATTAGAAATGGGTTTAGTAGAGAAAAGCTCAAAAAATAAATTTCGTATAAAAAAGCAAAATAATTGAATTTAGTATAAAAAAAAGCATTAGAAATTAATTTAGAATAACAAAGCATTAAAATCGAATTTAGTTTAAAAAAGCATTAGTAATCAAGTTATTATAGAAAAGCTTATGATATGAATTCAGTATAAAAGTATAAGAATTGAATTATGTTAAAAACTTTTTCTATATAATAATTAACTGTTTTCTTGTATAATAGGCTTCCTTAATTAACTTAGTGACAAGTCCCTGGTGCCCAGCCAAAGCTAGGCAATACTTCTAGTATTCATACAAATATAAGGAGAGAAACAAAGAACACATAATCACTGAGATAGTTTCAAATTCATTTCCAATAACGGTTATGTTTAACATTATTCTGACATCTTAAGACTATTATTTCCATTTTATACAAATAAAGCAATTCTCTTGTATTATTCCAGGAATCATAATTTATATATTCCTTGGTTGCTTCTATGTCTTGAAAGCAAAGAGCAATGCCTTTATTTTATGTGCACCTGCTCATATTGTCCGTTTGCTCAGGTAGGTAATTATTTTTATATATTTATAATGCGGATATCTGTTGTTTTATAATATCTAAGGTTCGGAATAGACAGCAGCTTTCTTTATTCAAAGATGAAATCAAATATACCATGTTTACAGAAAGGGTTCTTGGGTGACATAGTAGTGCGTGGGTGTTTGTAAAAGTCTCCCAATTGCCGTAAACCTTCGTAAATTTTCAGAAATAGAGGATGGGGGTTAGTTAGTGCGCATTTCAGTGTGAGTCAGTCAGGGAGCACAGGAGGAGCAAATTGGTTGGTGGCGGCTTTTGTATACATGGCGAGATGAGATGGTCTCTCATGGAAGTTAATAAAATGATGTGAATACACAAGTCTGTACCTGACTTTCTCTGAAGAATTTTCGTTTGCAGGAGACCAGAATACAGTGGAACACAGAGAACAATGAAGCGATCGCGCAGAGGGCAAGGAAAACCGACCCCTAAGGTAAGATTTTTACAACCAAATATAAATTGACCCTAGGGTTCGTTAATCAAGTACTTACAGAATTTCTTGCACTTGAAATAAGAAATACTCTCTCTAATTTAAAACACGTCAACATTCTAGGTTCCTTTCTGAACACACACACCTAACGTTTAAAAAGGTAACACTCCAAATCGTTTCGTTTACGTACATATATGGACCAATACACTTGGGGAAATGCATGAATCCCAACATTCCCTCAAACTATGGGTTAAATAGTGCATATTGCATTTGTCAAATAACTACATGTGGACAAAAAGAAAATTTATAAAAGTGATATTTCTCGGCATTACATGACCTAAAAAAGAATAATATGTCATGAAACAAACAGCAAACATATATATAAGTGATCACATTATAAAAAAATTGGATTATTTCTCATGACTTCATGTAGCTATTTTTGAGTCGCTGTGGATTGAATACATAATTCAAACTTGGATATTAATGTGTATATAGACCCCATGATTATATCCGTCATTCTAGACCAAGGTTTGGCAACCTACCGCACACATGCCACACTTGGTACGCCTATGGCATTCAAGACGCTTCAAGTATTTTTTAAAATGAATTTTACTATAAATCAATTAACAATAATCTATTTTAAACAATCTTTTAAGGAATTTCATTTATTTAAATTTTGTTTAAAACTTTACTTATTATTTAATACCTTAATATATAAAAATAAAATATATTGTAAAATAAGTATACAGAATATTACTTGTACAAAAATATTTTGAAACTTTACATCGACACGCAGTTAGCAAAAAGTTGCCTACCCCTGTTCTAGACCATGAAATGTAAAATTAACAAAGATACTACCGCAAAGGCGAGTACCACCGCTAGTATTGAATAAATAGTTTTTTTTTCAAAACAACATGTCAACAAAACGAAAACTTTGTACCAAACTTAAGATTAGGGTTGACATTTAAAAAAATATATAAATGAACCAAATCACTTTATATTCACTAATATTGCCACGAAAGCTAATTAATTTCAACTTTTAAAGAAACAACGGCTTAAATTCTATCGGCTATCGCAAATAACAGTCTGAATATATTTGTTGTATTTTCTGTTTGATTTAATTTCACTTTGATAATTTGTAGCCTTCAATACTTCAAAATCCTAGGCAACTCGCACCTATTTGTCTAATAAAGTTAATCAATCAGCGCAGGTGTTTTCGTTCAATGCTTGTTACTCTAATCACCTGTTAACAGTATGACAGTTACATTAATGTTATATCAAGCCTTGTTATTTTTTTTTCATTTAATTTTTTTAAATAAAAATCTTCCTCTCACTTCCTGAGTTGTGTTTTCTATTTGAATCACTTATAGAATAATTTTTGCACCAAGTTTTGTTTATATAATCATCGTGTTTTTATCTTATCATTAGATAATTGTGACCATATAAGGTTTGATTTAGAGCCATTGTTTTTTTGGGTGAGAAGAAGAACAGTGCTGACTGTTGAAATGTGGAAATAAAATTGAAGTAGTATAAATATAAAATATAATTTTGACTCATCAACATAATAGACTGTGGGCCCAAAGGACATTATCACTCTAGAGCATTCATTCTGTAACCTACACGTATGGTGGAAGAACAAAAATAGGCAGATGAATGCCAATATTACAGGGAACATCATAAAATAAGCTATGGGCCAAAATTCCTATATCACTCTAGATTGTTCATTTGATGTCCTACACTTAGAGTGGAAGAACAAAAATAGGCAAATAAATGCAATACTACACTGAACATCATACAATAGGCTGTTGGTCTGAAGGACTTCATCACTGTATATCTTTCATTCTGTAACCTACAGAATTGGTATATGGAAGAACAAAATCGGCAAACGAATGCCAATAGTACACTGAACACCATACTATCTTTCTGCCAGCGCAGATGTTTCATATTTGTGAGTATTTTATTTAAAAATCACGATCCCTAATAAAACCATCATTGTTTGCAGCAAAAATTGTCAAAATGAATTAAAAGCCGAATTTTAATTCGTCCAAATCTAGGTCAGAGCCTTTGATATTATTATTATTTTATTTTACTCTAATTTCTCCTAAAATGCCCTGGTGATGAACTTGGATAGGTTCGAAAGCAACCGGATCCTCCGCAGACATGGGGAAATCATCAACAACTTTACAACGGGTGTTAAAAGGATCATCCGGAAAATCATGGGAATTTACCATAAAAATCATCTACAGCAGATGTCATTGATAATCAATGAAACGCACACACACACACATCATCATCATCATCATCATCATCATCATCGACCATTACACCTAGTGGTGTTTTTGGCAGCATATATATATATATATATACACTTTTATAAATAGAGTATATTTATTTCGGCAGAATATTATCATTATTATTACTAAGACACTCAACCCAGCTACTAAGTTTCTTGTTAGAAATAAATTACAAATTCTAAAAATAATAAAAATAAAAATTATTTTTAATAAAACATATGTAAATATAAATATTTATATATATGTATATATATGTGTGTGTGTTTGTATGTGTGTGAGTGTGTATAATATATTTCAATGTGATATATATGGTAACTTATGCCCCAGTAATTGGAACACCCTATATAATACAAAATAATTTTCAATGGCCTCAAAAGATATCTAAAGAACACCCTGAGCTCATAAAGTTTGGGGAAAAATTTAGAACAGAAACAAATTAACACCGCACTGTGAATTTATAGACTAAATAATTGAGTAAAAACAATTGACCCAAATATCATAAGAATCTATTGGGATGAGGCGTTAATAACTGAAAAACGACAACAGAACAAAAACAGAGAAATTAGAAGAAGAAAAAAAACACTATAAAAGTGTTTACACAACGAGAATTCTCAAGTGATAAAAAGAAAAACAAAATAGAAATTGATACATTTTCTAGGTATAAAAATGAATTTAAAGAACGAAATCCACAATTTTTTTTTAATCTATATATCTATAGCATATCAATAAAAGTGAAAAATGCGCGTGTGTTGGCGATTTTTTTCCTACAGAACTCTTCCGCCAATTCTTTGTTATCAGTCTTGAAATTGAATATAAAGGGAATTCAGACCAGGGGGCAAATTTTTTTATCGTTTTTGATCGGAAAACGTCGATTTAAACATACTTTTTTCAATTCTAATAATTTATCATAACGGGGTTGTTAACAGACGCGGACAACCAGTATTTCATAGAAGTCTTAAGCCGAATGTTCAAACAAAAAGCTGGCATTTGAACTTAAATTGTATTAAAATTAAAAATATTTCTTCAATTTGTTTTTTCAAGTATTACAACTTTTTTTCTGAATATATTTTCATTGAAAATTAAGGTGAAACAATTAATCTAAAGTTTTTTTAGGCACCCGGGCAAAGCAACTGATAAAATAGCAACTTGTAACAGCTCACCAACAAAAAACTCACAGTCAATTAGCCATAGATTGTAGAACAACACGACCAATGAGGCTCTATTTAACAAGAACAAGATAGATTATATTATGTTTGTTTGTTTGTGTTTTACGACATACCAACCTTTTTAAATCATTTGATGCCGAGAACAAGCATTTGTAGTAAAACTTAGTTTTTGTCCACACATAGTTTTTTGAATAACACAATATGTACTATTTGACCCATAGCTGAAGGGAATGTGGGGATTCATACCTGTCCAGAGGGTATTAGTCTAAATATAAACGCAAACGGAACGAGTTGGATTTGAACTACGATTCATATTGAAAAGTTTGCTAAAGATCTGAATAAGCTGTATGTCAAATTCCAAGACTGTAGACCAAGAATTGATAGAGGAGTTTGGCAGGGTAAATTCACCAGCGCACACGCATTTTTTTTTTCACTTTTAGAGATATATAGATTTTTATATTTACATTATAAGTGTATTTAGCCAAATTGAAGTAAAGATATCCATTCTCTGGTAATTGGTTCTTTGATTGGCATTCTAAAACTGATAAACGAAGTTGTCAATCTTATTTTTACAGTAACAGTTCTTGCAGATCAATACACAATTTCCTTTCTTACATTACAAGAAAAACTTAACAGAAAATCGGGCAAAATCGTCAGAGTGTGATAGCAATTATGCCATCGGTCATGTTCTCTCTCTTTATTGGAAGAGTTTTGATGTTATCATTCTTTTGAACTATTGGTGGTCAGTGACTCGATGGTAGCAACTACTTAGCAACATAGTATTTAAATTAATGTACTTGTCTTGAAGAGTTGTTCTTGGTTTGATATCATATTGAATAGATTTCTGTCGATTCAGCCTTTTATCTTTTACGCTTACATTTATGGAACAGTTATAACACAAGGTGTCGTTTATTTGAAGTTTGAATTAATTACTTCGAGTCTAGTTTCAGTAACGGATCATTTCGTTGAAGTATTATTTCACCAAACGTATGACTTACAGTTTAAGTAGCTTCCTTTGTTTTATACTGAAGGCTTCCCTTCGTCAGGTTAGCCATGACGTTAACTAGGGGCGGACTGAGAGCATTACGGGCCCTCGGACGGAAAATGCAACGGGCACCGTTTCCCATTTTTTTACAGTTAAATGTTATATATATAGGCTGTGCAGCAGGTGATATGTGCTTATTGGCTTATCTGACTAAACACTTTAATTTAAGATCCGGTCACAGATCTGCTCGAACTTGTGTCCGGGTCTGCATGGCCATGAGAAACGCACTCTATGATGGCAGCTTCAGGCGGGCCCGGACCCGAGCCCCCTTGCAATGCTGGGCCCCCTTGAAGTGCCGAGCACCCTTGCAGTGCCGGGCCCTATGTGGAGATCCAATTGGACCGATGGCTAAGTCTTCCCCTGACGCTAATCACAAAGAGGAGGCTGATTAATATCACCTGATGAGGATGTGTGCCGCGTGTCATTTCTCTCTTTTTCTCTTTCCGTTCGTTATGATGCTGACTAGACGTGCATTGCAGTGCTCTATCATACAAACTTGTTAAGTAGGATATTTTAGATTACTTACCTGGGATTAAATGTAATCCCTATCAATATATTGATAGGATAGCGTGTGTGTGTTTGTTAGTTTGTTCTTTTGTGTGCCACATATAAAAAGCAACAACCTTACCTAAAAACGATAATCTTTTGGAAAATTGATACGTCACTATAGTTCTATGTATTGTAATAATATCTACAGCAGTTCAAGTTTTTTGCGTTTTTTTTTAATTCATAGTCTGATCTAATTTTTTTCTATTGAAGAAGGACCTTAATTAGTTGCTTATGTGATCGTAATTTTTAGCATATCCTAGATAAGAATGCTTTTTTAAACAAAACTCTAAAAAAAAACTCTAAGCGATTAATTTGTAGTATTTCTCAGGATTTGATTAAATTCAAGGATACTAGAATTACTTTCTGATATTTCAACTGCTGTGGAATTTCCAGACTTTCTGTTACTATACTTAAAAGTGAAAGTGTATTTGTTTGTGTGTGTGTGTGTAAAAACAGTTTCTACCAATCTCCTTATTTTTAAATTTTTTAAATCTTATAATTCCCCAATTAAGATCATCTTTGTCAAAAACAAAAATGGCAAATTATGGACGCAGAAGCACCTGTAGTTGACTAGTTGATTAGAATCAAAATTTGAATCGTGCCACGTCAATTTTAGGGTTAATTTAAAAATCCAAATGTGTAGGGTGTGTTTTTATTATTTCCACCATTTTAATGTAGGGTGGTACTACACACCTTCATATTTTAAGGTCTTATATTTGAATGGCACGACAAATATTAATTTAAAGCAATACATTTCATCTCGTCACAACACTTTCCAACACCAACTCATGATTCATTTTTAATAAATAAGCCCATTCCACACAAAGTTCAACTTCCAACAACTTCCAAAGTCATTTCTACACAATATCACAGAAAAACTACTTGAAATTCAAAGGTGTGAATACTTAGTTACTTAAAATACAAATTAGGCACATGGCCGAAGAGTTTTATTGGGATGGGTGTTATAACTTTGGTTGGTCATAGCTAGTCCTTATCCTTAATTAAACTCATCCAATGCCTATTCACTCATTTGTATCTCATAAAAGTACCATGCGACCTTAAGACAGATATACAGGCCAGACAGCAAAATACCGCATTTACTCTAAAAAATTAATACCTACTTAATGTTGGTAATGATGGTTGAATAGTCTCTCTACAATTTGATGAAGAGGGGGAATGTGACTAATAATACCCCCCCAAAAAAATTCATCATCATCACCGTGTGCCTGTTACAGTCATTTGCAATTATGGCCTTCCAATCCTCTCTGTTGTCAGTTCTCCTGATGAGTATGTTGTTTGGTGATTCTTTCATCGTTATTCAGACTGTCTATGTATTTTGTACGTTGTCTTCCTATGCCCTTGGTACCACAGATCTCTCCACACAATATTCGCCTTTCTACTCCATCAGCGTTGTTTATATGCCTCAAAAATTTTAATTGTTTTTTTCGGCTTATTTAAAAAAAAAAATGTTAAATCAAACTAACTGACACTTTTTTCATTTTCATTTTTTCAAATAAAATACCGCCCCTCTGGAATATGTCGCCCGGGGCGGATGGCATGTTGCTACGCCACTGTACTGTTTAAGTTTGTTTATTCCACAGCTAATATTATCTCCATATTCGAAAAAAACTTTTAAAATTACATTCACTTCATTTATGCAAGACAAACTGATTAAATTGTATTATTTATGAAAAAAGAAAGAGAAAGATCCAATGATCATGATGATATTTTGTAGTTCCTGTAGGAATGACCTTTCAGAGCTTGACAAAACGTTTGAGACATAGTGTCATATCTAATTCATATGAACGTTTTGATACGGTATTCCCAGTCTGGAACATTTGGAGACATATCAGCATTTCGTCTTTGGTAAGTTACCTTCGAAAAAGAAGCAGACGTATAGTTCTTAATGAAAGGAAATAAAACCCGATCAAATTGTGGAAAAGTTACCTAAATTTGATAAAAATAAATTGAGTGTCCGTGTGCTAGGAACTATTGGCAGACATGACTTCTTGTAAAAACTTATCTAATGATGTCTAGTAAAAGATAATATGAAAAGTATGGATAGGGAATGAGAAATATCAATATAAAATATTCATAGCATATCCTTGTTTGTCATACGAAATTTAAGGAAAACCACTCTCCTGTGAATACCTTAACTAGAATATATAACAATATACAACCGGTTAAATTCGGTATTATCTAATTGATTAATTTGAAAAACTGTGCAAGACAAGAATTATTAAAGGCATCCAATCTATTCTTTGTAAATCGATAAAAGTGAGATTTTCTCTATGCGTGTGTGTGCGAGTGTGTTGAAAAGTCTCTACCAAACTCGTCAGTCAATTTCGGATCTAGAGACTTGAAATTTAGTATACGGGGTATTTAAGCCTGAGGAATAATTTTTAATCGGTTTTTAAACGGAGAATTAGCAGTTAATAAATCAAAATTGAAATATTGGACAGTCGGCGTCTCTACCAAACTACTCTGACAGTTTTGGCTATAAAAACTTGAAATTTGATATATGAGATATTCAGGCACGAGGAACACTATCTATTTGGTTTTGAGCCAGAAACCGCAGTCAATGGGTTGTAATTTAAAATTACAAACATCACCGATCAAAATGAAACAAAAGAGAGCGCCAAATCATTCAGACCATGTCTTGTTTGTTAAACTTTTTTTTTTAACACGTATAATTTTTTTTTGCATTACACAATATTCACTATTTAACCCATAGGAAAATTGAGGAAAATTGTGGATTCATACCATTCCTAATGGTATTATTTCAAACAGTGTATTTGAATAACACATTATTTTTTCTAGTTTGTTTGCTTGTTTTTGTTTTACGGCATATCAACGTATTTACGTCATTTAATGCGGATATTAATTATTTTTTGATAAAACTTTTCATTTTATTAGTCCATTCGTAGTGTTTTGAATAACACAATACGCATTATTCGACTCAGAGCTAGAGGGAAAGTAGGGATTCATACTTTTCCCAAGTGTATTAGTCCAAATATGAACTCAAACGTAAGGACTAGGATTCGAAATCGCCTATTACGATTCGGAAGTCTGACTGCCTATCCACTGCCCCATGTGGTCTACCCCGTTCTTTTTTTCAACAAACTTTCATTTTACACGTCCTAGTAAATTGTATTTTCTTATTTGCGATTTTGGTAAATAAAGTAAATGATTTAATCTATTTAAAACAAATTTGAAATATTAATTAGATTCACAGAAAAATCCATCCTAGATTACTGAATTTTACCGAAATTTGTTTTGCAATGGAAAAAAAACTGTAATACCAACAAAATGATCAGTATTTTTCTTCAAAAGAATAAAATTATTGAACAAAATTATTGATCGTTTTGTTTGTAAATAATTACTCAGAAGTTTATTGATTTGCTTTCAGCCAAAAAAATAATGAAATAAAAATAAATAAAATGAAATAAATTGAATGAAAATTTTGTGATTTGGAAAAATTGGAAAATTATTCATAATCATAAAATATGTAAAAAGTGAGGAATCAAGCATTTCTCTAAC
The DNA here is from genome assembly GCA_036873565.1 of Xipholeptos notoides. NCBI lineage: Eukaryota > Metazoa > Mollusca > Cephalopoda > Idiosepiidae > Xipholeptos > Xipholeptos notoides. The sequence continues at coordinate 11,165 of JAYKTE010117112.1, forward strand.
AATTTTCATGTGATTTTTTTTATCCCATCCTTCTATTACAACCAGATTCAGACCATCAAAATCTACATAGCACAATGGCAACTTACATTTCATGAATTAATATTTCAATCGACATTTGGAAAAGCGTTCAACACTTTACAAACATATTGTATGATACTGCTCTCCTATATAATAGGCTTTACTACCTTAGTAGAATGTATATGTTGCTAGGCAAAGCTGGGAAATACTTCTAGTATATCTATGTGTGTCTGTTTGAAGAGCGGTCTCTACCCAGCTATTTTGTAAATTTTTTGTCTCGAAGCATTAGTGATATCTTTACCCATCCTTCGATCACAACTAAAGTGGACAAGAAAATAGCATAAAAAATTATAACAAAAGCAAAGAATTCATTTTCATATATTTTTCTATGCTTTCATTGTAACTGCCTTCTTTAGACACAGAGTTGTTAATCACAATCAAAGTATGCGAGGTCAAACCCTAGTCGTTCCGTTTGAGTTTATATTTGAACTAATATAGTTAGAGTCTTAAAACCACCTGTGGCCGGTTATTTGTACTATTTTTGCTACTAGTAGTACTGGGGAAGTCCTGTTGGGACAGTTGAAAGGCAGTCGGAGTTGGAATCGTTATACGCGAGTTCGAATTCCAGTCGTTTCATTTCGTTCATATTTGGACTAATACCCATGGGAAATCCCCACATCGCCACCAGCTATGGGTTAAATATTGTGTTATTTAGAAAACTAAGGATGGACAAAAATGACTGTTACCAAAAAAAAATGATTATTCTCGGTATTCAATGATCTAAAATTATTGATATGCCGTCAAACACAAACAAACAAATAGTTGATAAATTCAATGTAAACAACCCACAACTAAACAATTCACACGTATTTCTATAATAATATTAATAAAATAATTATGTAGATTGTATCTCCATTGAAGAACTTCTACACTGCAGGTTTAAAGGTCTATATCAATGTAATTTTTTTCACGCTGTCCCGACCTGATTCCGTGTGACTTTTGGTTATTCCCTAAACTCAAGAAAAATATTATAAGCTGTCATTTTAAGACAATGGAGGAGATGAAAGAAGTTGTGCCACAAGAGGACTTTCATGGAGCCTTCTAGAATTTATTATTTAAAAAGATAAGAGTAGACAATGAATAACGTTTACCAAAAATGATTGTTATCCGCATTAAATGACCTAAAATGTTGTTATGTCGTAAAACGAAAGCTAACAAAAAAGTTTAAAAAAAGAAAATAAATTTAGGATAATTTGTCAACGAAGTGTTGTCAACATTACGACGCTACATTTGATATCACACGGCAGATTACAAGTGACAAATTTAATGAACAAGATGATAAACACATTTTAGAAACATTTTTTTAAAATGACAGCAGTTGACTTCATCCGTCACTTTTAGGGATTCATTCCTTTTCCGTGTCACCTGTGAACAATGACAAAACAATATTTGTTAAAAGTTACCTGTTGTATTTCCACAAGCTTCTTGTCATTGTCTCACCAATTTCGATTATACAGGGGGATTAGAAAAAGAATGCCAGTCTCCAGCAGTAGGTTAAATGTTTTTTTTAGATATCTCCCGAGATTGTCAGGCCTTTTAAAAACACCCTTTCTCCAAACGTAAGCTGATTACGGACTCACCATCCTCTCTTAAAAATATATATCAAAGAAGGCCTTATAAAAACAATCTTAGAAATCTTAATTTTTCATTCCACTCCTATCCATCGATTCTTTTCGTTCCCATATTAGGTTAGTTTTTTCCCACTCCTGTCCAGCTTGGTTTCGAATGAAAGCTCGAAATACAGTGTGCCATCTACTCCAATAGTGAGGGAAAGGCGGGCCTTACTAACTCTCCTGACATCAACAGCATCGTCTTCGTAAATGTTCAACAGGCGTCGGTGAATGTTAATTAGTTTACTTTTGGTACATGGGGGTATTCAACGATGCATCTCTGATTCTTACATACGTCTATGCTAGGGTTTGTTTTTTTAGAGTCTCATACCGTCAATATATGCAACAGAGAAATGCAACAATCAGGTCGTGAATGCATAAGTCCAGTCATCATAACAATTTGGGGAAGTCGATGTGGCAGAGTGAATCGTAGCACGCGAGTTCGAATCCCAGTCGTTCCCTTTGCATTCATATTCGAACTATTACCCTTGGGAAAGGTATGAATCCCCAATTTCCCTCCAGCTATGGGTTAAATAGCGCATTTTGTGTTATTCAAAATCTAATTGTGTACAAAAAAACTAATGTTAACCAAAAATGATTGTTCTAGGCATTTAATGACCTAAAATGGTTGATATGCCGTAAAACACAA
>JAYKTE010117223.1:0-12500 GCA_036873565.1 Xipholeptos notoides
TAGATAGATAGATAGATAGATAGATAGATAGATAGATAGATAGATAGATAGATAGATAGATAGATAGATAGATATTGTAAATGAAAATGTATACAACGATGATGAATATTTGATTTTTTATATTTTAACGAATGTTTCCTTTCTTGTGATAGTACTATATACTTATGAGATTCTACTTATTTCCTTTTATTTTATTTTCCAAAGAACTTAGTTTCTCGTTTGTTAATCATCATGTCTAGTCTATTGTTTTATGTGTCTATCTATACTGATGGCAAAGTTCCAGAAAATATTTGTCCTGTTTGCTTTTATGATTATTTCAAAGTAATTTCTTTAACAATTACTATAAAACGAAACTCTATAAAATTGTCATATCCCATAATGATAACTACGTTGAAATATTTGCGTTTACCTGCCTGCTTATCCCTCTATAATTTCTTTAATATTGTTTGCTGACCGTCAATCATATTGTGTGAATTTATGAGATGAGTTTTGGTTATTATCTTTATTCAAGTTATTCGGATTTCTTCGCTTATCTCCATTCTTATCTTCACTACATTTTGGCTTCGACATTTTTCTAAGTATTGTAAACTTACGAACCTTCATTTCAAACTCAATGGCCCTCCTGGAACTGAATTTAATCCTTTATTTAATCCCCAGGGGTAGACTGTCTACATTCCGCAAGTGTTATCAGGTGTCACGTCAATCTACATATATTGGTTGTTCATTAGTTATTGTACCTATTATAAAGATTGAATTTTAAAATAAAATAAAACAGGTCTTAATATTTTTGTTCAGTATTCATTATTTTCGTCTAAATTTTTATATAATTATTTTTTGCCTTCATTTTTATATAATTATTTTTTGCCTTTATTTTTAACAAAAGCAAGCAGTGACATATATTTTTAAAGAGGAGAGAAGCAGTAAAACAAGATTGTAGGAAAAAGAAATTGAATTATAGACAGAAAAAGAAAATAAATCACAAATTGAACTAGTATCTCATTTTATTTTAATTCTGAAAAAATAAAGCTTGAATATTTTTAATGCAAAAGGGTCTGAATTTCAAGAAAAATGACAATTAAATAATCAAATTTCAATTTTTCACTAAAATCTTTATGAATTAGTCTATTATTCGGCTGTGAAAAAAATGTTACACCTCAAACAACAAACACAACACAAACAGTAACATCCATTTTTTCGGATGCTACAAAAAATGCATGTTTTTTCATTATTTTTAGTGAAATTTTTTTTATTATTTCATAGAACTAAGAATTCTAATTTTTATTCAAAATATAATAATAATAATAATAATAATAATAATAATAATAATAATAATAATAATAACTATTATGTATTTTTAGAAAAAATGTATTTTTATCAAAATATTTTTATCGCGTACGCCGTAGTTTCGAAAAAAGTTAAAGAATTTTTTTAATTGAATAAATATTTTTGTAAATCTAAGAAATATATAAAAGGTAATTTAAAGAGTTTTATTTAATGACGAAAAAAGAAACGTGAAATTAAACTTAAAAACTTATAACGAAACAAAATGAAAGTTGTGGTTAAATATGAAAAGGCAATGCAGAAGCTCAAACTTGAATATTGTGACAACACCTACAAGAAATCGAACTAAAGTTTCTAAAAGAAGATAACAAGTAAATATTCCCCCTTTAACCTCTGTAAATTTTTTTCATGATAATTTGAAAGATAATTGTTAATAATATTATGTTATTTCATATATTTAACAAATTTCACATTTTAAAACATAAGAAATACAAAAAAAATGAACGCATTTTAATTATCGATTTTTGTTTTCATATATCTCAAAAAAGCTCTCTACGTTTCGAGTTCTTTGTTTTCTCTACAATCTTTATTTTCTCCTCGTCTCAAAGATGCATGTCGCTGTCTATTTCCGAGAGTATAAGGGTAAAAAACAGTCAGAATAAAGAGGGGGATTATATAGGCGAATAAGAAAAACTAATGGATTACGAAAAAAAATTAAGTAACAAAAAAAAGCTTAAATCGCTAAAAAGTTTATTCTTTATTGAATAATCGGTGGAAACTTCATTGACATTGTTTTGGCCGTCCCTAGTTAAAAGTATTTTTCTTTGATTTACTTCATAAAAATTATTATACGCCCAAGTATATCAATAAATATTGTTATGGTTTACAACAAGAGGTTTTTATAATATTTTAAATAGGTTTGCAACTTCTTCGACCCAATATTAAACACTTCCTCGATAGAACTGTAATTATTCTTTATCTTTGGATCTTTCGCAACGTGGGAACAGAAGGGATTAGAAAGTAGCCAGTCGGTAACATACAGAAGTCACAAACCCGCAACTAATTGTGTGTTCCAAAATCACTTCTCGTTGTCCTCCACACATCCTGCTTTTGTAGTTTTCCGGTTTTTGTTGATTTTTGCTTTAACAAAGTTGGTATCTAATGTACCTTCCTGTGCAACAGTTACCAGATATCCTTGCTTTCTTATAATGGTTCATTACTATTATAATCATTATGAGTTCTTACACAGGTCACATTAAGCACCTGCATGCCGTTAGTGACCAGTGGTTTTCACTGGAGTCAGAGTGACAAGTCTCCTCATGAAGAACCAGTCGACTCCGCTCCAACCCAGTCAAAGATTGTATCGTGTAACATCTCGCCCTACAGCCTCTAGTCTTCACACCCATCATCAGCAGTCCTGACCCAGCTTACGCTTAGTGGTGTTTCCTTGAGGCATAGTGACAATAAATCTCATCTGACACTCCAGCATCTTTGCACTTCTTGCAATCTGCAACAACAAGCGTTATTATTTTTATTATTATTATTATTATTATTATTATTATTATTATTACATTGTCGTGACTGGTATAGACATTTTTTCTAGTATATGTAAGGTAATACTTAACAACGAGGTTATATCAGGTATCCAGTAGTGATTGTTAGAAATTATATCGCTGTAACGTGAATTTTGTCATTATTCTTGTATACAATTCATTTTTCCTTTTTTTCTGTTATTCGCAATTATATTGAGAATAATGATACCTGGCTCATAGCCAATGTATTTTGGAAAGCGTGCCAGAAAGAAAAAACAACAACAATTCTTTGAGATTTTAAATGACCAAGAAAGCTTTAGATTAGTTTAATATTAAAGTGAATTAAAAACGTTTCAGAAATAACGTAAAAATTATGTCATTATTCAAATGAGAATAAGAATCAAATTAAAATTAATTATGAACAATACCAATAGATCATTGTATACTTTTATTTATGTAACTACATTTTATTATGTAAGATTACTCATAATATATATGTGTATGTGTGTGTGTGTGCGTGGTTTTTTTTGTGCGTGCGTGGTTTTTTGTGTGTGTATGTGTTTGTGTGTGTATATACATCTATGTGTGTGGATGTTTGTGAGTGTGTAATAGAAATTTCGTCTGGATTTGTTCTTCTCCTTTCGAATGACGATGTATGTGTTTAATTATAGTGCTACTTTTGATAAACTTGTTCAGTTTAGTTATTTTTTCAGTTATACATTTTATCATTGTTGTTATTATTTTCCTTTTTAAGCGGGTTTCTAGTATGTTATTTTTAGATAATTCAGTAAAAAATCTTATTTTCATAACTACATTTAGATAAAAGTTCTGATCTTTTGTTAAAGGGTTTGTTTCGAACTGGGATGGGGATAACAGCAATTTTTACTCCTAGATAGAGATTACAGCGATTCCTACATATAAATATAATTATTATTACATTATATTTATGATAATCATTCAATGATAATAAGATAAATCCATATACATATGTCACTGAACTATTTGCCTGGAAACTAAACAGATGTTTTTTTTATTATGTTCATGTAATTTTTATGTCGACAGATCTATTAAATAAACAATACCAAGTGATATATTGAAGCAATAGAGTAACCACTTTTGTAATACCTAAGGTATTCAGTAAAGAGTTGTTCATTAATAAATAAAGAGAAAGTTAGACAAACAGAATGAAAAATGAATAGGTACATAGGTAGATAGATATAGTCGCGGAAAACAAATATTCATACGCTTGAAATTTTTTAATATTTATGTATGTAAAAGTCTAAACAAAGACAAATTTGAATATATCTTATTCATGCAGATGCATACTATTAAGAAAATTATTATACATTTAACTAATTAATTTTCTAATATAAATAAATACATTTATTTATTTTTACCTGGTCAAAAATGTATTCGTACAATTAAATTTTAACGTGACTCAATTCCTATTATCTCACTATTTATAATTATTATATTCTTGAACAGTCCAGTGATGTTATCAGTAACTATTAAATCTTGAGGTGAAACAATTCCTGTTGTCTGAATATTTATAATTATTATATTCTTAAGCAGTCCAGTAATGTTATTAGTAACTAGAGTTAACTCCACTGTCAGAACATTCTGCAATTGATAGTCTTACGAGAAAGTTCTAATAATGCCAAAATCTATTTCACAAAAACACATCATTATTTCTCTTGGAAAAATTGGGAACAGTTACAGAACAGTAACGATTTTTATTAGTGCACTGTTGTCCTCATCTTTCATAGGTGTTATTACACTACGTTTCGACCAACTCGTCCTCTGGCCTTAATTGGGTGGTTAATCGCAATCTCGGATAGGAACTCTAAGTCTTGTAACCGCATCTCCAGTAATCACTACCATCCATAGTTGTTGTCTATCGCACCACGTTTTTGACCAATTATACCTCTGGTCGGCTTGGGTAGGAATCGAAACTGCTACCTTCTGCCAAGGCACACCTGGAATCATAGAGACTCAATGCCTCTATCTGTTGCACTACGGTGATTACTGGGGATGCGACTACAAGACCCAGAGTTCCTATCCGAGGTCGCGGTTAACATTTGACGAAGACAGAAGACGAGTTGGCCGAAACATAGTGTAATAACACCTATAAAAGATGAGGACAACAGTCCGCTAATAAAAATCATCACTAAATTATGAAGCCTCATCTCAAGGAATTCCTAAATAAAGTTATAGAACAATTTCTAAAATCCTGAATATTCATTTTCCTACAGTTGTTTAATTTATTTTGAGTTTTAAAACTCGTAACAGTGTTGAAATACAAAGACGAACAGTTGCCACAAGGAAAATTTCTCCAAGATCAGCAAGGATATTAGGTCGAAAGATTCAGCAAAATCTATAGATTACCCGAGAATATCTGCATCTGCTTGAATCAAGCATTAAATTATCCAAGTGTACAATAAGATGGAACTACACAGGAACGATCTGCCATCTCAGACCTTAAAGAAATCTTCACTCATCTTGAAACGACACACAGATGCTAGGCTAAAATAGTTAGAGATCTTAAGGATAAAAAATTTTCATTGGAAAACTAGAATAAAGTTGTTTGGGTATAATTAAGGAAAACGTGTATGGACGAAAAGCGGTTAAGCCTACTTACCACAGAACAGTTTTCCTACTTCTGGGAGAGGTATGAATCTCTAGTGTAACCACTTTAAAAGTGCTAACAACTGTAAGGTTTGGTGGTGGTAGTATACTCATCTGGGACTATTTTTCGGCAAAAGAAGTTGGTAAAATGTCAATAATAAACGGTAAGATGAATGCTAAAAAAATAGCAGGAAATACTTCAAGAGAATTTAATTACTTATGTCGAGAAACTTCCGCTACTTCCCGACATACCGGTAGATCTACAAGGAAATGGTTCGCTAAAAATGATGTTGATGTCTTGCAATAGCCAAGTCAGTCTCCAGATTTGAATCCTCTTAAGAATTTATGGCGATATATGATGATTCAACTTGGAAAAAGAGCACCAAAAATTATCAAGACATTGAAGACAGTAAGGAGAATGGGAGGAAATACCTTTGAATGTATGCAAATCATTAGTTGAAACACACAGGAATAGATTGGTAGCTGTTGAACACAATAAAGGATATTCCACAAAGTATTATCTCTTTTAAATTTGTACGAATACTTTTTTCACCAGGTAATATTTTTTAAATGTATCCAGTATGTGTCTTTATAAACAAAATATATCTAATTTTGTCTTTATTTAAGCTTTTACATACATAAAAATACAATTTTTCAATTATGCAACTATTATTTCCCGTCAATGTAGGTGCAAGAATCGTTCCAAAAGTAATGCCACCTATTTTTAAAAGTTATTTTTTAATGTTATTTTTAAGAACTACGAAAACTGGAGTGGTACCATTAAAACGAGCTACTTTTTGTGCTTCAAAATTTAATTTTCTACCTAGTCATCATCATTCTGAATGCACTTTTGCTACTGAGGAACGTCATTCACATCTCTGTCACAACTTTGAAATTGGCGAACTTATCTACTAACTTTACTGGCATCAACTTCATCGGCTTCGTAAACGTTCAACAAGCATGTCCATTACAGGATTTTTTTGTTTTCTTAGAGTTTCACACCATCAATGTCTACACCACGGAGATGAAGCTTTCGAGTGATTACTGCATAAATCCAGTCATTATAACAATACAATTTGCAATCCCCACTGATCCATTTAGGCGAAATCAAAAATAGGAGCCATTACTTTTCCAACGACCCTAGTAGATAGTTAAGCAGATAGATAGATAGATAGATAGATAGATAGATAGATAGATAGATAGATAGATAGATCTATCGATAGATAGGTAGGTAGATAGATAGATAGATAGATAGATATATAGATAGATAGATAGATAGATAGATAGATTGAGTGAGTGAGTGAGTGAGTGAGTGAGTGATTGGGTGAGTGAGTGAGTGAGTGAGTGAGTGAGTGGATGATTGATTGAGTGATTAATTGATTTGGGGGTTGATTGTCAAATATTCAGGTGTTTTAATAAATAAAGAGAAAGTGATGTAAAGAAAGTGATAGAGATAGATATAGAGAATGACAACCTTACTGCTAGCTAGCTCACTATCTTTCTATCTAGCTATTTATATCAATCTATTGGTTATTTCATTTAAATTCACATGTAACAAACAAAAGTGTAAAAAACGTCTCTATTCTTATTTCTCTCGTATTTTCATTCTCGAAATAAATCCATTCATCATGCTCAGTGTCTTTTTTCTTTCTCTATAGTGTTTTTCTCCTTAGCGGATCGAACCAAAAAATAAATGAATGACTTTATTCTGCCCATCCAAACTCTGTTGAAGGATTACTTTCTTTTCATTTTTGTTTGTTTGCTTTTTTAATTTCTTTTCTTTTTATGTAATCATTATTGCTGCTGTTTTATCTTAGTACAAGATGGCATTAGACAGTTTTTTTAAACCTTTAGATTTTTTCTATGTTTCCTTTTAGTTCATCCCATTACAACTAGTAAAATTGTTTTAAAAGCTTTAAATTTATACTGTTGTATTGATGTATCCGCCACAGACAGTCCCTAGAGTTCACTTACATGCCATCTTCTGGAAAAGGTAAGAATTGCTAGTTCACCCACCCTAAAAATGAAATAGAATTACTTCTATTCTTTCCATTTATGAAAGTTTTTGTTTTTTGTTTTTTTTCATAAAAATATGGTTCTATTCATAACTGACCATAATTTTTTTATTTGCTTTAAAACAAAGAAACCTAATTCTTTTAAAATACGCTAATTGAACCTCTGAAGAAAGTAAACTCCCTTAAAAGACATTCTTCTTATCATTATAAACAGCAGCTTAGTTGGTGTTAGAATCAATTTTTAAACACAACAAATCTTTGAGGAAAATGCCCTGCAGATTCCTGTTAGCCTATTATGTATTATCACACTAGATTTTTCATTATGTGACCTACACTTGAAAAAGATTAATTGGGTTAAGATTGAAATAACGAATTAAAGTAACCAAATTTTGTTTAAGTAGAATTACCGAAAATTTTCTTATGATTTTATACACTTTTAAAAAAAATAACCAACCCACACAGCTTTTACAGGGCATCAAAAGCGCTTTTTTCCATTGACTACACGGCATATATGTGGAGATTGCTTAAAAGAAATTATACTTGTCTACAAATGATTTTAAATGTACACCATGAATAAACTAAGATACTAAAACAATGAAATCTTTATCGAAATAATATTAAATAGCATTAAATTTAACATTTGTATTAGTGAATGTGAATTTTTCCCATGTCAAGCTCGGCTTAATCAAGCAGTTCACCAAGACTGTAGGCAAGGATGGTGACTGCTTCACTTACTTGTGCCAGGCTTTTCCGGGATTCACTATGAAGAAGTTGAAAGCTGACATCAGAGATCCAGAGTTCAAAAACTCAATGAACGAATTAGAACTGGAAACGTGGAAAGCACTTGTTCTGGCAGTAAAGAATTTTGTTGGCAACAATAAGGCCAGAAACTACGTAGAACCTGTCAACAACATGCTGCCTGCTTTCAGAAGCCCGGACTGCCATATTAGCGTCAATATGCACTATTTATTTTCACATATGGATCGGTTTCCCGAGATCCTGGGTTTAATACGTGACGAGAAGGGGAAGAGATTTCATCAGAACATGAAAGAGATGAAGACCAGATATCAGTGTCACTGGGAAGCAGTCATGATTACTGACTACTGTTGAACTCAAAAGAGAGACCTCCCTACTGCTGAGCATTCCAGGGATTCGAAGAAACAGAAGATCAAGCCGCAAAGTTTGAACAACGGACAAGCAAAATGCAATTTACGTGTTCTTACCGGAATCAATGCCCACCATTTAACTTAGAGTAATCAATGCTTCTATCAGGTAACTAATTCATGTTGTTGGAAAAACATTTTTTTTTCTATTAAAAACACATTTCGGGTGATATGTTTTAACAAAAATCAGCTGATAATGCCACAAATATATAATCGATTTTGTCACAAGATCTGTCTTTTTTTTTTCAAGTCAACTTAGCACAAAAACTGACCAAACGGAGAGAAAGAGTAACATCCTGATTCAGCCGTGCAAAAATGCCCTAAATCATTTGAAGAGATCTAGACAGCATTTGAAAAGTTAAAAAAAAATGTTGGTCAGTGAATAACTTTTTATTTTGTCGAATATTTTCTGATAAGACAAATACTTGAATATTAGTCTTTTGTTTTGATTTGTATCCAGACTTGTTTTTTGTTTTTTTGTTGTTTTTTTCTGGAGTGGAGTCTTTTTCTTGTTTTTGCTCTTTTAACTTGTTTTGAAAGAATATTTCTTTAGTTATAGAAAAATGTGTTTTAAAAAATCAAAGCATTTTACCTTTGAGTTTAGTTTCTAACATAACTTATAGAATAGCATCTATTAATTAATACGACAAGAATTTCTATTATGTCACGCTTATTCGTTCACGGGCTTGTAAAATTAGCATATTGCTATATTAAAACACATTTCAAAATTACTTGTAGTTTATTAATATACTTTCGTAGGATAATTGCTTTTATATTTGTTTAATAAATAGTACCGTGTTAAGATTTTATTTAAATATTTTGTTTTGTTGATTAAAAGAGATATTTATCATTATTGTATTTCGTTTGTTGTTTTTAAAGAAGGTAAATAAAAAAAACTCTTTGATTAACTTCATTATAATAATCATAAGCATTTATAAATCCCGTGAAATTTTTACGGGTTCCTGCTAGTCTTATATTATTACTTTAAATGTGTCATGAAAAACTCAATACATACTCAATACATATAATCCATCAATTAATATTAAATAAAATTCCTTTTGTGTTACGTTATGTCATTGCCAGGTCTATGTAATTAACATGTTGCTATATTAAAACACATTTCAATAATTACTGGTAGTTTATTAATATATTATATTAAGATAATTACTTTTATATTTGTTTAAAAAATAGTGCCGTGTAAAATTTTATTCAAATATGTTCTGTTTTGTTGATTAAAAAAAGATAATTACTGTATATTGTTGTTGTTTTTGTTGTTGTTGTTGTTGTTGTTGTTGTTGTTGTTGTTTTCAACTATTGTCAAGAATAGAGATACAAATTACCTTCTTTATGCAAATGAGGTGAATGCTAGCTGCATTCTGATTGAAGGAAATAATTTTTCAAATATGGAGGCTATATTTTACAGTTTAAATGTATATTTTATGAAAACAATCACTTACAGAAGCGTCAAAATTTCAAGAAAATAGATTTATATTGAGTTAAAATTTTATGTACGTATTGACTATTATTTAAGTAAAATTTACTATTAGTTTTGTTCTAGTAATACAAAATTTACAACAAATTTATATGCATATTATTATGTCGTTAATTTGACTCGCTAAGTCGATTAGAACATAAAAAAGCCACATTTTTGAATTGTATAAATTTTAAATAATTTAATAAATTATTTATTTTATTTTTTGTTAATAATCGTGTTTACCTCATTGGATTTCAATTTGCTTGGTCTGATCAACTTTTGGTTTTATCAAACATTTTCCTACTAAATTGTATTTTTACCAATTACGAAAACAAGGTTATTCAATAATCATATTAGTGTAAAGAATGCGAAACAACCACTAAAACTAATCCGAATATCCAGTGTTTACTCGTTTTTGTATGAACGGTGTTTTCATTTGTTTACTTAGACACTATTTTTAAAAACAACTTCTGAAAATGTCTTCTTGGGCACTTAATCAAATCTGTTTCGTTTCTATGGTTTTATTTTTTTTATTTGTTTATTTATGTGTTTGTTTGTGTGTGTGTTTGTTTGCTAGTTTTCCGATTTTGTTTTTTGTTCTATATTTTTGTTTTTTGTTACTTGGTGCAAAATTAACTCTGAGCCTTTTTCTAGATATATAATCTATAACTGTTTTATGGGTGGTCTTTTGGGGTATTTAATTCCAGTGAGAGTATCTGATATTCATGGCAAAAGTGTTCTCTGCATCAAGAAATCGAATATTTTCGAAGAAGCAGTTAGTTAGATTTTGCATTTTACTTCCTTTTATTTTAATTTTTTTAATTTTTTTATCTATTTTTTTTCTCATTTGAATTCTGCTTGAATAAGCATGAATCTTTCCAGCAATTTTCACCTTACTTCTCTATGTTGAAAGCTAAAAAACACAAGAGTAAGCAGCATTTTTTTCAGATTAACTGAAGAAGGATACTATTATCATGAATGCAATGTCTTTCTGCGGTTTATATATGTTTTTTCGGCATATAACTCAAAGTAAGCCTTTCGATGCAGACAGTTTCTGATCAAACTGGATTCGACACTAATCCAGACATAATAAGTTTAAAAGATGGATGCAACATTTAATGAAAAAATAAGGTCCAGGAGAAGAAAAACTATGTATTAATAGATTCAAAGTTTGAAGGACTCGTTTTTGTTTTGCCTTGTTTTGTTTTTCTGTTTGTTTGTTGTTGTTGTTTTTTTGCGGTAATTTTTTTTTCTCGTTCGATTCTTTTATCTTTTAAATGCTTTAATTTCAAAAAATGATTTCCATCTCTCTCCTACACAAAAGATAAACGCTGATTTTCTGAACATTGAAACTCCTCTGCGGACTAAACCATGATATTTATATAGAATAATTTGTTGAATGTTGTGATTTTTCTGTAAGCTAAAATAAATTGTTTGAGTGGTCTCGAAGCTTTTTTCTGTTGTTTTTAAATAAACATAAAATCGTTTGAACTATATCGCGATTTGAGTTCTTCAATGTTAGTTAAAAAAAGACAAATATTCACACCTGTTTTTAAGGACCTGATCTTTTTATACAAGAAATACAATTATTTAAGCTGTTCTTTGTTTGTTGCTAAACGTTGCTACCAAAAATGTTTAAATCGCTGTCTATGAAAATGTAGTAATTTGTGTTATTAAATAATACTGTGTATTGAAAAATAACTGTGGACCTAAAATTTCAAAACAGGGACCGTACCCCATTTTCTAAAAATTGATAACAAAACATTTTTAATGTACTGATCAGACTATTTTTCTCATCTATAATATTCTTACTCGCACAGCGTTTCGTCAGGTGACCTAAAATCTATCGTTTTTATCTATTCTTCTTTTAATTTATCGTTGGTTTTATTTTTCTTCTTTTAAAAACAATATGAGTCAATTTAGAACATCCGAGGAAGGTCGAAATGCGTTTTGGTTGAAACGTTGAGAGAGGGAATATTATAGATAGGAAATTGGTACTTTTAGAATTCATCATACCTCATCTTAGGCATTTCGAAAAATAAAATATTTTTAATATTATTTTTTATGACAAAACTGTCCTTTAATTCATGGAAAAGTGAGAATCAGAGTCACGAAAGATCAAGGGATTATTTTAATTTCATGTATATAGCATTGATGTCGGGAAATTTTTTTTTTCTGTAAATTTATCCGTAAGGTTATAAAGGGTGAATAAGTTAGTGATACTGAAATTATAAATTTTAACAATTTTTAACTCTCAACTATTAGATTGTTTTTTGAAATCCTTTAGGTAAGGTTTGATATTTTGTGTTTTTAGTTTTCGGACCGTTATCCACATCTCCATTGTAATCTTCACAGCGTTTCAAATAGTGAACCTTTCGCCCTTTTTCTGGTGACTGAATTTAAGAATTCT
>JAYKTE010117333.1:0-13499 GCA_036873565.1 Xipholeptos notoides
ATTGTAATGAGTTTGCTTATTCCATCATGTAGATAGGTGCATTTATTTTTGAGTGATTTTTTTTCAACTAGCGAATAAAAAAAATCCCTTATTTTTTGTTTTTTCACCGGCAACAAATGAATGAAAAAGCTTGTTAGTGAATGAAAAATGTCTTATCAACCTTTATTTATAAAAATAAAATAAGTAAAGTCAAACTATTTAAACAATAAAAGGTTTAATAGAACAATACTTTTTTTTTTTTTTTAACAAAGGCTGTTTAAACTAATTTCTCTAAAACTAAAATGAAATTGTTTACGTGGTATCATTTCGCAAAACTTTGATTGTCGCTTTTCTTTGAAGTATCCAAAAACAAATATCATCATTGGAATAAAAAGGCAAAAAGTTTAACTTTTTTTTTTTATAAATGAAGGTTTTAATTTCTAACTTCACAAATTACTCCATTACTCGTGAAAAATATTTTTAAGAAATAAAATTATTTTCTTAATTTATCTATTTTCCTGAAATTGTGATAGTTGACTAAAATAAAAGATTAGACTATCTTAATATGGAGGTGTAAAGTTAGAAAAACGTTTCTCTAATAAACTTTTGTTTTATTCAAAAAAGCATAACATTTCACATTAGATATGGAAAAAAAATTTAAAAGATTAGCCGAATAAAAAAAATGTGGAGTGGTGGACTGTGACTGGTACAATTTGCACCGCCGCCTGATAACTTTTTTTCTTTCTTTTGGTTTTTTTTTAAATTTTTTCAGCGAATTATTATCGATTGGTCACTAATCTATTAAATTATCCACAAAGAATTGGGGAAAATTTTTTTTTTTTTTTAAATCATTTAAATATTTTTAAGGGCTGCTCCCTCTTCCTCCTCAGTTTTACATACAACGCTCAAGTAAATAAATTGATCCCCTAGATTGAAAACATGAGAGTGAATCTTTTCCAAAAATATGAAAAAAGTATATTTATCATTTTGTTGTAAATATTCAATTAGAAAGACAATTTTTTTTCAATTTCATTTCTCACAAATTTTCACACATGTTTTACAAGTTTTAAATAAGAAAACAATTATTTTTCATTAACTTTTGTATAAAGTAATAAAAAATAATACATCAAATTTATTTTTAGAGGTTTATTATTGTTATTTAAACTCTTTTCAAAACCAGCAAAACTTGACTCCAGATTGTTCACATATATACATACTCAAAAGAATATGGGTTTTAAGTGCCAACAATTCTAAGTTACATTCCAAGTTTAATTTTGACTAAAATAAAACTACTTAAAACTATTAAAGAAGACTTCCCACATAACTAGTTATATGAAATGAAAGGTTAGGTTTCCATGATAACTCCAGAGTTTAACAAGATATGTTAAGGACAGAAAGAAGTCACAGCTAACAGAAGTACATCCACATCCATATAGTTTAATAAGAATGTAAAATAAAATCTTGTTTATCAAAAGTTGGCAAGAAAAAGGGTTTTTATGCTTTTCAGTCATTCATGACCTTATTCTTTTTAATTTAAGGAACTGGCTGAAAAGGTTCAAGAACTATGATCCAAGAACTGACAACTCAGGAATTTATTGTGTTTAAAATTCTAAGTAAATCCATAGCTCTTTCTAAAACACAAGTGTAAAAAAATGGTGGCTTGAATAAAAAGAGAATACGGATTCATTAAGAAATGTAGATGGGAAAAGTTCTCACAGCAACACTTAGGTGACAATTTTTAGGAAGTGAGTTGTTAAGTTTTCAAGCAGAAACACTTATAGTTCCTGGCATGAAATTACATTGCATCAATAAAAAACTAAAAAAAAACTGTCAAACTGCTGAGCAACTTTAGAAATTCAAATTTGTATCACTAAAACAATCTTAAAATCATTATAGAGATGAACCTCTATTTAGTTCATAATTTTTGGGATAATAGGTATATACTATTACAAGAATAAAAACTGTAGATAAGCAAACTAAAAGATTTTAAGATAAAGAATCTGAAATACCAAGACTATGCTAAATTTCAAAGTGGTATTACATTCACTAGAGCATAAAAAAACCATTATTAACATTTAAGAACCTGTACAATTCTTTACATTTTATCAATTAAAGAAACTTTATGCATATAAAAATTTTAAAGCACAGTTTTTAAACTAAAACATAAGACGTATTAAAATATCAAGTAATTAATTGTACATATGTTGAATTTCTTTAGACTTGTTTTTAAACAGCCTTGTTAAAAAAAATAAGAGTATATTTTCCTATATTCTATTAAATCTTTCTTTGTTTGAATAATTTGACTTTGCTCCAAAAAAGAAATAAAAGTTGAAAAGACATTAACTCAGTATTTAAAAGATTGTTGGTGAAAAAAAAAAAAGTCGGCAAACGATAAGTGTTTTATTATTTTTAGTCGCAATGTAGAGCCCTGTACTTAAATACGTGCATTTTCGTAAATATTTCAATAAATAAAATAAGACCTTGTTATTTCTTTTACTTATTCTTTAAAAATATTTCTACTTATTTTTCATTTTAAGACCTAAAGAAAAATCTTAGAATTCAGTTTCTGCTGCACTCATACCAAAAAAAAAAAAAAAATTCTAGAAAATATTCTTTATCTTATTTTAGAATGTTAAAAAATGTAGCATTCTTTTGAATAAAATTTTTTTTTTCTTTAACATGTAAAAACATGTGTTTGCCATTTCTTCCTGTGGAATAAAACTTTGAATTGTTTTTTTAAGTTTAAATTTATCAGAATTTCCTCAAAAGTATTAAAAAATCAATAAGCATTATACAAAAGAAAATTAGATTTTGCAAATGTGAAAACAGAAAAAAAAATTTTTTTCTAAGAGTGGAAACGGAATAAAAGAAAATTTGAAACAGAAAACCAGGGTCACTATATACTGAACCATGAAAAAAAAAATGAAATTAAACACTACATAAATTTGGGTTAAGAACAGTCATGGATCTTTTAAAACTAAATATTTTATATGTCACTTTAAAAATTTAGCAATACACAAGAAATTTATAAAAAAGATTATGCATGTTAAATACAGTAATTTAACACAAATATACATATTTGAAAGCATTTGTTACCTTGGCGGAATGTAAAACAATTGATAGAATTGTTAAAAAAAAGAAAAATGGCAAAAATAATCTTTTTCAAAAACAATTTTATCCCAACTTCTTTTTAAAGCAGTGAAATTAGTATTTTTCAAGTTGTTTCTTTTCTTAGCATCTAAATGCTCTTGAAGCAAGAAATAATTCTGAATGAAAAATTAGTGTTCAAAATGGTACAAGGGTAAAAATTTAAGACAAAAAGTTTTAATGGAGGTTTGTTGAAGTCAAAGATTAAGATGCTACTCTTAAAATTGACATAAATCAGTATATTATGTGTGTGTGTGTGTGTGTGTGAAATTTTGGCAAGATTAGTTAAAAGAATTTGGAAATGAAAAAAAATATGGGAAAATAAGACGGCATGCAAAGCAGGTATAAAATCTATTTTATTATGAACATGTACGGTGACCAGCAATAAGCTAGTGTACAGAATGTACATCTGAAAGTTGAATGATTTGAAACAACCGCCGAAAATGAGGAAAAGATGGAAAACTAAAAATACTGGAGAAAAAGAAAAAAAGCCAAAATATCAGCAAAATCAGAAAATGCGTTTTGCCATCTGGTGTCCTGATCTAAACCTCAGAAGTTGGCTGCAATCGTTTTGGAACAATTAGGGGTAGCGTCTGATCCTTCTGAGAAAATTTATTGCTGATCAATTGAAAAATGGGGTATTTTGGCAAAATGAACCCTGACAAAATGAACCCTATTTAACCCACATGCTAAATAGACTTAAAATTGATGTTTTCAAAAAAAATTTTTTACCAATGAATGAAGATAACACAGAGCGTCTGTGTATGAAGTTTCTACCAAATTGATTGAATAGAACCCACAGATGCAAAAAGTGGGGTAAAAAAGTGATGCTAAAAAAGGTGGGTCACAATGCTAATTTTTTCGAAGTGTTGAGGCCATGCAAAAAAAGGATCACATCAGAAACAGAGATCAGAAGTTTGGTTCAATTTTGATAAAAACTGTTGTTAAAAACGAAGTGGGTGTGCAAAGAATGAGAAATACCCGGAAAAGACCAGGTTAAAGGCAAAACAGATTTTCATAACCCAGAACAGTCGGCACTAACTGAAATGACCCGATAGGTTCAGAATCGGGTGCGCACTCATACCAAAAACCCCTAGAAGCACTGTTTATCGAGACCATTTTATTAATAGGTAGAGATTGGGTTATAAGGATTCTGCAATTATTCACTAAATTAGGAGGGAGTTTAAGTGTGTAAAAAAAAAAAAAAGTTAAAAATATCTGTAGTAGATAAAACCCAGGTGTGTTTTATCAAAATATAGATGCTATGATTGCCAGAGCTAAAGTATGTGTGTGGGCGACAAAAATGCAGTGGGCATTCTTAGGATTTAACACCAAAGGCTAGATAAGTCAAAATTAAGCATAATAGCATTACACAGATGGTGAATTGATATATTGATTAAAAACTAATTTAAATATCATTTTGAGCTATATCTTTAAAACTTTGTTTTATTATAACTATAGCTAAAACTGAAAAAAAAAATCATAATCCTTTTATTTTGTTTCCAGGTTTTTCTAGAAACAAAGCATTTGATAAAGTGTCAACAATACTTCAATGGCCTTGATAAATGAAGCAGTAGTATATGTTTAGTAATGGCTTCACAAAGTGTAAGAGTGTGTGAGTTTTTATCATCTAATTTGTCCTATATATCTTAATTGTGCTGATTTTTATATTTTTGTTATAAGAGGAGGGGAAACAAAGATTCAAACTAAAAACAAAAGAACTGAGAAAATGCTCTTGAATGTAAAATCTAACATAACTGGATATCCAGATTCACTGAAATAAAGTAAAGAAGAGAGAAATAATCTTATTCAACTTGAATATATGTACTTAATTTGCCACTTATTAACAATTTAATCAGAACTTGAATGAGTACAGCATTTTAACCTTTGTATTTTTATAGGAATTACTATTTCATATTCTAACAGAATTGTTTAACAAACATATGCATTAGTAAAGTTGAAAATTAATACAGACTACTAGTAAGTTTGAACCGGAAATCCTTGTCATGTTAGGTCATACTTTAACCTTAAAGACAAAATGGCTAGTTTAAAGAGAATTTTACATGGCCAGAATAGGGATTATAAATATAAGTTTTTCAGTGAAAGTATTTCAGCACTATCTAATTCCTGCGTAAAAAGTTGATAATCATTTTGATGTAACAGAGAGCAACAGGAAGCATTCCCACAAAGATGCACTAAACAGATTAGGCAAACCTTCAGTTTTGTGCCCTAACTTTGGGCAATCTTCAGAAACGCTCTTTTCATTATTCACTGACTATGGTGTAGCAAGAAATTGGTTCTATTTTTTATAGAGAAAGACCTTTAACTAAAAAAAAAAAAATTCTTAACTTCTTTGGATTTTTGAAATATGTCATTTTTAGTTCATTTAAAAAATATAAATTAAAAAAGATTTTACATTTATTTTTATTACTTGTTCATTTTTCTTTTATAAAAAAGGTCATTTTGCTTTATTTATTTAGTTTCATTACTTAGGTTTGGTATTTGTCAAAACAAATATATTGAGTATATCCATTTTTGCAGCCTGTTATCCTAATCTTCATAGTTGTTGTTTCACCACATTTTGGCCAATTAATTCTCTAGTCTTTTTCAGGTGTATTAACCATGACCTGATAGGAGTGTTGTTGTTTCACCATATTATACAGTAGTCACAGTTAATAGGATTAATTAGCCGAAACATGGATAGTATATAATTCTATTGATAAATTTTATTCAGAAAAGGATATATAAGTTTTAAGATTGATTATGAAGCCTCATCTCACAAAGGATTCAGAAAAAAAAAGAAGACAAATATATTGTGTTAAAAATCTTTCCAATAGAGAGAACAAATTTCTTGTTACACTGTAAAGCATTTTTTAAAGATTGCCAAGGGTTAGGGTACTAAACAGGTTTGCCAAGATTTGCACTAAAAATTCAAATTTTTGGAATGCTGATCAATCTATCATTATTAGCACTTAGAAATAGGAAAAACTAAGATTCATATAGTTATTAATAAGATTGATTGCAAAATGGATTTTTTTAGAGCAAGTTAAATTCCTTTAAGATGAATAATACAATTTAAGACTGGATAAAAATTACTTTAGTAGTAGTCAGTGAAATTTATAAATTTTATTCAGAAAAGGATATATAAGTTTTAAGATTAATTAATTTTCAAACAATGGAGAACAAGATCAAATCACTAGTGAATTCATAATTCAGAGAGAAATCTAATACCATATAGAAGGTATTTACATAAGTTAGTCCATGAAAGCAGAGGAAATAATTTTTTTTATTATAAAATTCAGGAAATCCAATTTCAAAGAAATTTTCAGAATTATGTATCAAGGGAATCATGTTAGAATAGGTTGTTTCATTATCTAGAGAACATTTTTCATTTTATAATAAGGAGATGGGATCAATCAAGATTGGTTTCATTTTGAGGAAGAAAAAAAATACATATTGTGAAAAAATGTCAACATGCTAAAAAAAGTTAAGAATTTTTATAAAAATCTCAAAAAATAATTCTTGTAACCTTAGGCCTTCCACTGTTTAAAAACATTTTTTCTTTAAAATAATATTCATTTAAAAGTGAATTTTGAAGTGCTTGCTTATTCAGACGTATATTGAAATAGGATTAAAAATTAAATTTAAAAAATGTTTCATCTCTTAAAAAATGAAGTCTTAGAAAATCCTGTTTATATGCATATATGTGTGTATATATTTGATTTATTAATTTTTTTATAGTAGACTGTAAATAAGGTGGACATTTCTGTACAATATCAGTCTTAAAACTACCAGAATTTATTTGGTCAATGATCTATAAAGGCTTCATGTTATTAAAAAAAATATTGAAATGGGATTCTTTGTTCTTGATGTCACTGATGATATGAAATCATTTGGTGAAAAAAATAGATGAATCTATTCTTTTAAGTTGGCAAATAGTTAAAAATCTATTTGAATTGGATTAAGATTTAATAGAGCCACTGTAAGTCACTAAATTATTGTTTACAATTAAAATCTATTGTTTAAGTAGAAAGAATTAAAAATTACTTTTGAAAAAAAAAGTTTTGCTTCTAAGAAAAATGTAAACAAAAAACATCAACCCTATACTCAAATTGTTTAATCATTTTTTTTATTCTAAAAGTTAAAAATAAATTATTCCTAAACTGCTCTCAAAAAAATTTTTTTTTTACCTTAGACATCTTTAATAGTTTTTGCTGATAATATGCAGTGTATCAATACCGAAAAAATATCCCGTATGGGTAAATTTTTTCATATTTTTCTTGTTGAGCTTAGAATTAAAAAAAAAACTTTATTGTATTACTTGAATTCTTAACTTTGTACTCCATATGGTAATTGTTGAAGACAGCTGTAACTGTTGTCAATCATTGTTACATTCAAGCTGTCAGATTTTTCTCCTAAAATTAATTTTTTTATATCTGAAAAACCTGGAGACATTCAATCTAAGAAAAAATAATATAGGTCATATTTACTATAAAATCATATGGAAAGAAAGTCTATCTGGACTAAGATAAAAGTGATTTATTAAAATTGTTAATAGAATTAGGTTTCAATTTAGAAATAATTCAAAATAAAATCTGTATTTTTATTAACCAGAAGTGTTAAAATAGTTAATCACAACTACATACAAAAAAATATCCCTTTGGAGGAAAAAAGGCAAGTTGATAAAAGTTAAAAGAAAAGCAGCAAAAAAAAAAAAAAAAAAAGCAAATTCCTTAAGAAAAATAAGGAAAGGAGAGCAATTAATTGTAGAAAAAAGTTATCTTTGCAAATATGACAATTGGATGATATGTAGGCAAGCAGTATAAAGTATGTTAGGTATGATACTGCATTGATTGAAATGCTAAAGAAAAGAAGAAGAAAAGGATATGGCGACACAACAACACCGTTAACTGGTGTGGGGAGAGAGAGAGAGAGATACAAGAAGCTGCTAACAACATGCTGGTTGGTAATTCTAGAAATATGATGTTGATGGTGGTGTTGCCAATCACACTATTTATGCTACTACTAGCATGGACAGCAGGGAGTCTGCTAGAGCAGGAGAGAGAGAGAGAAAACATGGGATTATGCCCCACGCCTTCACATGAAGGCTAAAAAGAGGAGGATAGAAATTATGAGAGGGGAAAAAAAACTTAGTAATAAAGGCAAAGGCAAGGTGGTGTTGTGTGTGTTAAATGACAATATTGGTTGTTTCATGGTGGTGTGTGGAAGTAGTAGCAATAATAATTCATATTGTTGGGGTGGAGATAGGTTTGATAAAGTAGCGAAGGATACAATTCAGCTACAAACACACAACCAACCCTATTATAAACAAAGCAGATGTCACAAATAAAAAAAAATATGTGAAAAAGAAAATGTAAACATCGGCTCAAGCTCAACAGTTAAGCTATACAATTATTCAAAAATAAAAATTAAAAATGAAAAGCCAAACATTGGTCTCCCAAAGAGTTGCTCCTCAGCTGGTTTATGCTCTCATTCATGGCACATGTGCACAGTATGCGATATAGTTAGGGTGAAAGACAAACGGATAAGGACAGAAAGGTAAAGGTACTAATTGACAAGGATTCATTGATTATAGTTAAGTTTTAATGCAAGTATGATTACCGTTAACCAGATATTTATCAAAAGGTTTTGTTGTTGTGGACAATCACAGATTCACATAGACCATTTTATTTTTTATTGTAGCCTCCAAGAAATGCATCAAGAAATTACTACTACTATCAAACCAAATAGGTATGACCAGTAAACATACCAGGTGAATTACAGGACGAGGATTTAAGTTCAAAACTAGAGTTAGAGTTCAAGAGATCTTTTATCCCTGCCAATGCTGTCTGAGAGTATGCTGCTGTTGTTGCTGCTTCTGCTATAGATGTTAACAAAGAAAGCTAGTCAGTAACAAACAATGAACAAAATATGTAAAATGCAGCAGCACAGAGAGCACTCAACTCTGAATACCTTTTTCACAACAATCTAACAGATGGTGCCAGGTTTTCCTTATGTATTATTTTTTTCATAAACAAATGGTTCATCATCACTGACCAGTCTGACTACTGCAGACAGGGTGCGCAAAGTGGTCCGTGCACGAAGTTCAGTTTATTAGAGTAAAGAGAGTTTTATCACAACTAATGATTACAAATACAAACCTACACCACTACCCCAAATAAAAAAATTTAAGTGTTAATGTCAAGTTCCACTCCAATGGTTAGTGGTTGTGATCAGTTTTTGCCTCACACCAACTTAGAGTGAGCGATCCCTAACCATCCATTTCAATACAAGAAAGCCAGAATTTACTGGTGGTTGTTGTTGGCCCATATGCCTATTTTTAGTCTCAACTTTTGCATAAAAAGTTAAGAGGAAGGAAGGACGAGGGGAATAGAATAAACAATTACAATTCATCCATATTGTATCTCTAGGCTTGGCCACTCTACTAGTAAGTGAGTGCCCGTTCAAGGTTAAGAGTCAGTAAAAAAACACAAGGAAAAGAAGAAAAATTCGCTCATGAAGCAAAGAAAGCACGCACACAAACAAGTCAACACACTTCTTTTTACAAAAGTATGGGAGAGAGCTCCTACAGCTTTTGGACGGAGTAAGAAAAAAATACTAGGGAAATAAAACGTTAATCATAAGGTGGGGAATTAAATTCACTGTGACTACCACAAATGGGTATTCGTGTACGTACATCTACCTTACTAGCTTAAAACAACAACAAAAAATTAAAAAAAAATTAAATATTTAACTGAAATCAACAACAAAAGGTAAATTTTTCTAAAGCGGTTTCCGGTGTTAAGAATTTTGTCAATATGTCGTTTTTCACAAAATATTCAAATATAACTGCTAGCTGCCTTTATTAAGTAGCAAGCAAGAGTTCACGCATGGATCGGGATGGCTTTTTTTTTTTCAATTCATTTTAAATGTATTGACGGGTTGTGTTGTGTAAGTTGAGTCTACGCCGTACGGTCACTTTTTAGGAATGCAAATTTGATTATTTTTGTAAATCAATTACACTGAAAATCAAATTAGTGTGTCTGCTAGGTTTTTTTAGATAAAAAAAAAAGGAAGGAAATTAAATACATATTATATATATATATTAAATTCGTTTAAGTAATTTTTCCAGGGTTGAATAAATTTGAGAAACTATTTGTTTTTATTTGTGTAACCTACCTTAACAACCAAGGCTAGGGCTGAGAATAACTTTCTTCTATTAAAAACTTAAACAAGGAAGAAGACTGTTTTTAGAATAAGAGTTAAAAAATTGCAACATGCTCTTTTAAAATTAAGATGTTTATTTTATTTTACAAATGTGTGTGTGCATGCTCATGCACACGCACTCATATAAAGAGAAATAATGAGAAGTTAAGAAGAAGCGGTCAAGTGCATTGGCACCGTAACAAACAACATGGCTGGCTGAATGACTCGATCACGTTGCTGTGCGCTAGCTCCATCTCATTTAAACAAGATTTTTAAAGAAATAAAAATTCACTTGAATTAGTGGTAGGTAAAAACTAACCAAAATTAATTTTTAAGAAAATGAGGTTTAAATTGATTATTATACTCGCCTTAAAATAAAATAAAAATTTCATTTTTTTAAAGATAGCTCTCTCTTGCCTTAACCGTTAAGGGTTTCAAGATTTTTAAATGAATCAAAATACAATTTTTGAATGAATTGGGTTCGATAGAAAAAAAAACTTGTGGATCTTAAAACAATCAATTCAAATAATATGGGAATGGTTACAAAAAAAATTCGGTTGAAAATAAAAAAAACATTAGGAAATTAGTTTATTTTTGGTTAAAATATCGTTAAAAGAACAGCTGTTTAAGTGGGTAAATAAATACATATACAAATTTAAAGTACGAGAGAGAGAGAGAGAGAGAGGGGGGGGGAGGTTTTAATTCTTTTTTTATTATCTGAAATTTAAACCCAAACATCTGGATTAATTTCTAGGATATTTGTTTTAATGTAAAGTCAGTTTTGTCTTAAAACAGGAATAATAGGGTTTGGTTAAACTACATTTAAATAAAGAATAAGAAACCCCAAATTAAAATTTCAAACTATCAATAAAATCCAAAAAATTCGGTAAATTATTCAAATTTTCTAATTAAGTTCATTTTTTATATTTATTTCTTTTTAATGGGATAGATCTCAAATGGTTACACTTTTTTTCAATTAATTGTAAAAATGAATTTAAATCAAATTCCTTATATGATTTATCTACCAATCCCGGTTACTTAAAAAAATTCAAAATAGATGTTTTACATATCACACATGCTTAAAGTATTTTAGTCATTAAAGGAAAGAGTAGTAGTAGTCTCCATTTCTAATTCAAATCGAAAACCCAAACAAAGCAAAAACCTTTTATATAAAGTTATATTATACTTTTTCTTTAAATTAAAAAATGCATTTTCAACCATCATATTTTTCATTATTCTTACCTCGTAGGTGACAGGTGGAACATTCTTAATAATAATCTTTCGTTCTTTATTGTATATCTTTTTCGCTTGAGCAATAAGCTCTTCCTTGCTAAGTTCTTTTTCTCCTGTGCCACTTGTGTTAACTCCAACAGTCGGACCACCAGCAACTCCGTCCAAGGCATTATTTTCACTTTCCCCGGTCGATTCTTCATTTTCATCTTCTATTTCAATTGCTTCTTCAGTCTTCTCATCATTATCGACATTATTGTCTTCTCCCTCGCTTGTCGTCATAGCCATGCTAGAGGATTGTTGCTTCGTATTTTCGTCGGGTAATTCTTCATCGACCGGAGTTTTCTCTTCGCTTCCCGATTGTGGTGATGTTGACGAAGTCTGGGCTTGATTTGAGACTGCAGTTCGGCCCCTTCTTCCAGCTCCGGTCGCCGTTTGACGTTGTCTGTGCGCCATCTTGGGACCTATTTGACGCCCATACGAGTTTAAACAGTTATTATTTGCGCAGTGCACATGCGCATACGGAAATCCATACCAATTCCACTTCCGGAGAATTTGATTAAAAAAGAAAAAAAAAAAATCATTCAACTTTTTGTAATCTAATCCTTTTTATTTTAATATAGTCACGCGTTTTACAAATTTGAATTAAATTTACGATATTCATCATTAACAAAATATTTGAATTATTCGTAAAAATGTCTCTCTAAAATCAATATTGATCATAATTAACAACCGTTTTTCACTCAATTTATTTCACAATATTCCAACAAAACTCTAACTCTCTTACAAGTTTAAAATTATGTATGTGTAACATAACCAACAATATCATTAAAATGTGACACACGATACAAGCACAGCTGTTATCATTTTAGACAAAAATGTTATTTGATAAATGGTCTGTTTAACTTCTGTAAAGAATAAATTGATTAAATAAAATCAATTAAATATACATTTTTCTTGTTATTTATTATTTCACTATTCAAAGAGTCTTGTGTAGATGTTTTCTGGAAACAATATCCTTTTAATGGAAATTTATTAACTATTATTTGTCAACTGCACTGAATCTATATGATATATTATAATTTTTCTTTGCAAAACCTTATTTAAGTGATATTTATCATTTATAAGTATTCTTCACTGACATCTAATTTTTTTTTAAAGAGTTTACTATTAACCCAAAATGTGGTTAAACTCATTCATGTACTTGCAGATTTGTTTCTGACTGTTTTAATAAATAATTGGTGTTATGATTTATTTTACACTCAAATGCATTAAAGAAATCTTATTTATAATGTTCGAATGAAAAGACAAAATATTCAATTTCTTTTGAACGTTTTCTTATTCAACTCACCAGACTATATGTATGCAGAAGGAAGGATTTTGTGCAAAATCCCCCATATGCAATTGCAATAGACTACAGATATTTTTTTTCTTTATTTACAGCTTTTAAAACTTAATCAATATAGATTAATGAAAGGTCCTATTTTCTTATTGTTTTCTCATTTTCATGTTTATTTATCTTGAATAGCACATATAATGATTGCAATTCAGACTATATTACAAATATCAGAAGAAAAAAAACCATGAATATTGGTTGAGTACCAACCCAAGTTAGGCTCAAGGCCAGTTTTATGTGCTCATTATATCCCTGGGCTTTTTGTAATCAGTGTTGCCCTTCACCTAGATGAATTACTCTCCTGAGTTAACAAGCCTCACATGCCTGAGACAGCTGAAAGTGAATGCAGTGATTTTTGACTGGGATTTGAACTCGCGTAACATGATTCCAGAGACCGAGCTTTTTCCACTGCTCCAGCCTTGCTGCCCTATATATACCGTATATTTCGGCGTATAAGGCGACCATCAGATAAGACGAGGTACAAAATTAGAGCAAATTTTTATGAATTTATCATATATCGGTTGTATAAGACGACTGCTAA
>JAYKTE010117444.1:0-13497 GCA_036873565.1 Xipholeptos notoides
AGAGAGAGAGAGAGAGAGAGAGATTGATTGATAGATAGATAGTGAGAAAGAGAGAGATAGGTTGATATATATTTCACAATACAAATACGATAATGATTTTCCAGTTAATCCTAATAATTATTTTGTTAATTTTTTCTCATTACAATAGATCTGTGAAACCAAGGAGCCTTGTGGCCTATAGGGAACTTGCAGCTCCTCTGCAATTGCAGGGTCTGGGGGGCCCTAAACATGGCCTTACTGATGGTTCCCACTAAGATTCTTTGCCTATAAATAAAATACTTACAGATAATTATTACAAAAAAGTTCCAGTAATAAATGTCCTTGAAATAATGTTATATCAATATATGATAAATAAAGAAACATAATTGCAATTTATCACATAGTTTATAACATAAACATTATTGCATTGTATTGTATATCATAGCTATTAGTATTGTCCAGTGTTATCAGACATAGCTTATGTTTGGAAAAGCTGACTAAAAATGTAATATTGTAATATTGTATGTATAAGATTTGCCTAACAAAAGAAATATTGAAAAGACATTTTTTTTAAGTTCAATGTCTGAGACCAGATGCTTGAAAAGAGTGACCATGACCTTGTCTTGAGATTTCTCCCCACTCATATTAGTCAAAATTAAGGCAGTGAAAATTGGGGGAGTGGTAAAACCTTGGACTTGGGAATTGGATTATGCGAGTTCAAATCCAAGCTAAAACAATTAAGTTCACGTTCAGCTTCCTTGGGAAGATAACTCAGGAGTGAAACTTATCTAGGTGAAGAACAACACTGATTACAAATCCTGCGTAGATGAGATCTACTCAAGAAGAGTAACTCGTCTAGATGAAGGACAACACTGATTCCAAAATCTGGAAAATAAATGAGTACAAAAACTGGCCTAGTGCCTAACTTGGTTTGACCAAGTATTTAGTATATTAGTTAAAATAAATTACTAATTTAACCCAAACATCTTATAATATTTATAATGCAAGAATTTCAGCTTACAGTTTAACTAGCATTCAAACGACTTCCCATATATATGAACTCGCCTAATTTTTAATAAATAATCATTTTGGTTCTGAAGGAATTCTTTTGAATTAATGAGATCTACAAATGACAGAGAAAAAGGTTTTAAGCAATTCATTAAAATCCTTTGATAGTGCGAAAGCCTCGTTTCGCAGAAATATGCCTCAAAGCTCTTTCGTTGCTTTTGATCTTCTATCAATGTGTTAATTCTAAGAAGGATAGAAAGTGGGGTAACATTTTTAAAAAGATTAAAAATAAAAGGATAATATTCTGATTAAGTGTATTATACTACATGAAATACTTTATGTTACATAGTCATTTTGCAAAGGTTGTCTAAAGATAGAGATATTCAATGACTTAAGATATTAACTCTTTCAACATTAGTTAGTTGTTTGTGCCATAAGAAAAACACCAAAACACCAATCTCAATAAAACTTTTTGACTCTATTCAAAAATACAATTTAGTTAGAAAAATTTGTAAAAATACTGCCATCCTTTATTGACAGGTGATTTTTAAAATTTATTTCAAAGAAATTTTTTTTCTCATTTAATTTTGAAGTAAATGAATTAATATTCCCTCACTAAGCCTTTATTGATTATTTTTTCTTGAATAATGATCCAAATAAGACACTTTAGGTTATAAATATGAAATAAACCAATCATTTTAACATATTGACTGAGAGGGTTTTTCTAACCTGCCGAAAGTTTATTTTATCTAATTTTCTATTTCCTTTGGAGATATTTAATCCCACTCAATAGCTTTCATGAATTGTAAATATCTTTAGCTTCATTATTAACTGTTGAACCAGCAAGTTTTTTGATAAAAATGTTTCATTTCTAGCCAAATTATTTTATATGCTTATATAATATTATCATTAATGCTAATTAAAAATGTTTCATTTCTAGCCAAATTATTTTATATGCTTATATAATATTATCATTAATGCTAATTAAAAAAGCCAAAGGAAATTTGTTTTCTGGCGCTATTTGAAAAATTAATTTTTGATAAGATATCTCACTCATGGCTGCAAAATACAATTTGAATAAGGATGAGTTAAATCATCATTGCTGGTTAAGAGATTAAGAAAGGGCAAGATAACTTACTTTCGGTGTTATTTGAGAAATTAATTTTTGCTCACCCTTGGTTTCAAAATACAATTTGGATTAAGACAAGTTAAATTGTCATGCAGAGATTACAATTATTTCAAGTACTGTAAGCCCAGTAAGTAATTTTTGTATTTTGATAAGTGACTTATATAAGCAATGTGTATCATTATTTCTGCTTCTCCAACTTACAATAGACCCTAGCATAATCTTTATCTGCTGACTTCTATATTTACATGGAAAACAGGGAAGTCCACTTGGACCAGTGGAAAGGCAGTCAGACTTCGGAATTGTAGTATGTGAGTTTGAATCCCAGTTGTTCCATTTGTGTTTATATTTGGACTAATACCCTTGGGAAAGGTATGAATCCCCACATTCTCTCCAGCTATGGGTTAAATAGTGCATATTGTATTATACAAAAAAAAACTAAGTGTGGACCAAAAAATATTTACCAAAAATGATTGTTCTCGGCATTAAATGATCTAAAAAGGTTGATATGCTGTAAAACAATCATTTGGATCCAACATTTACAAAAAATTGTATTGACTTAGATTTTTTTTTTTTTTTGCGGCTGTATTCACAGATTTCCCTAAAAGATTTATTTTTTTTATTAATCTTTATCTTTTTTTTTCTTTTCGTGTTTTACCTGTTTTATTCTATTTGTAAATTTTTAAAATTTTTCTTTATACTTATTTTACAAAAATAAGAGAAATTCCTAATTTTTTATTTATTTTTTTTCTCTTTGCATCACACATGAATGTGTGCAGATTTTGAACCATTATTTTATTTCTCTATAAATATATTTGTAAACCATACACCAGGCTATTGTCTGCACCTTATATTCTGCAACATTTTTTGAATGCTACATAAGTATTTTTAGAATGTTCAGGTTTGAAAAGACTAAATGTCATCATGAATTATCTCCCTTTAAAATCAAAGCTAGTATGTAAGAAAGCCTTTTCCAAATATTTTTATGCTGGCACCCCCTTCTAAAATAGACTGCTAGGCCCCCCTACCCCATAATCATATGAATGCTTTTTTTTTTTTTTAATTGAAAACAATATTATAAAAAAATATATGTAATTTAAAAACAGATATAGTACACACAGCTTGTATACATTTTATTTGATCTTGACAATAACCCTTAATCACATCAAACCTTTTTTTAAATTGAAAATATTAAAAACACAATTTGCATTTCAAAAATAATAATTAACCCTTTTTTGTCCCCACAATTACCCGTAATTGTGTATTTTTTTTAGTTACTGCCCTCCCCAACTTCTTATTACCACCCCAGGATATTAAACTAGCGCCCCCAGTGGGGGCAGTACCGCCCACTTTGGGAAACATTGCAAAAACTGTAAAACCGAATTCTAAAAACACTTAAAAATGTAGCATTGAGTACTCCGTTTTTGTCACCACTTCTTTCCCCAGGGCCTGTTCACGTGTTGTTCCCTATGGTCATCTCTAATGTGTAGCTGGGAAGCCGTTTCGTTTCCTCCCAAGAATATCAACATCTTGTTGGGGGCAGAGTTGCCCTTCGTCTTTGTGCTGTTCTTCAATTTAAAAAAAAAAAAAAAAAGCAAACTCTTCAAATCCTGATGACCTTTCTGAAATGCTTTTCTTGGCATTGTGACATTCCTTTTATAGCTATCGATTGACTAATACCCTTGGGAAAGGTATGAATCTCTCACATTCCCTCTAGCTATGGGTTAAATAGTGCAAAGATGTTATTGAAAAAACTAAGTGTGGACAAATAAATAATGTTTACCAAAAATAATTGTTCTCGGCATTAAATGACCTAAAAAGGTTAATATGCCATAAACCCTACCAAACAAAAACAAACCTGGTATATCTATCGGACATGTCATTAAAGTCTTAGCATTGTGATTCTCCTTCTTTTATATCTTTTGGACATGTCATTAAAGTATGTTTAAATAGCATGTGGTCAGGTGACCCACCAAGGAAATATGCTGAACATGAGGCCTAAAACTTCCAGTGACGTTGTTTTTCAGCACTAAAAGTTGGCACCAGTAGGTGTCAAAGTTCACTAAGTTACATGGTGTCCCCATGCATGATCTCTACTTTTTTTTTTATAAAAAAAAAAATGTACAGGGGGTTGTCAGGTTACAATGGTTCTGACGCACTCTGTTTCAAGGTTATGCCCCATAAAACTATAAAAAAAATGTTAACCATCTTATGTCATAAGTATAGTAAACAATTGCAAACTAGATTCTAGCATGCAGTGGATGCATACACATTGTTGTGGTTGTATACGAGGTAGATGTACTGTTTCAATGATACACTATTTGGATTGTGTACGCTGGTTTTCTCTTATTTTTTCTATGACGTTCTGATTTACACTGAAATTTGGGTTAAACTGCATCTTAAGAACGGTTCAACGTCATAAGTCAAGGGCCCCCTGTACTAAAAAACAGACAAATCAAAATGATTTTCATCATTAAATGACCTAATAAAGGTCTATATATGCTGGTTAAATAAATCAACGAACTGTCGAGTTGGTGGGGTAGGGTAGGTACGATTTGTTTATTCAATAAATGGAATCAAACCAAAGATAATCCTCTATGGAAAGCCAACATTTTTGGAAAATAATTTTTTTACAATGAGAGGTGATTATTAAATAAACAGAAATTAATTTTTAAGAGTTACAACTCTTATTTCAGGTACAGGTTTTATTTAAACCACTAAGTTGTGTTAATAACAGGACCAACTTGTGAAACCTAATTTGGTATTCATTTTATAATTTAAAGGATTAGTTTTTTGGTATTTACAATCCTGGATTGCACAAGGTTGGTGGTTTCATTTGGTGCGGTTTTGACGATGTTGGTATGGAGAAGTGATCCTGGCCTCAAAAGAAATCCTTACCTTATTGTGTAGCTTTCCTGTCTCGTTTTTTGGTGAATGGAAGAATTTATTCTCAATGTTGCTGTTCCAGTAGGCTGGAAATCAAAAGCTATTTAACACAGCCGGAGATATTGGTCAACCATTCTTTATTCCACTCCTTGTCACTTCTCATACTTCCTATTCTATCATCCAACTGAAAGTAATTCCAGTCCAAATATTTTCAATAAAAATCGTTGATTTTTAAATTCTGTAATCTCTCTCCATATAGAAATTTAATTTCTATTCCTTTTTATTTAATATCTGGCTTTCTTTCTCCATAAAAGTTAAATAAAAAATAGAACAAACTAATTAAAGAAAACCAACAAATAAATGATTTCAAGAGTTCCCTTAGGAAAGGCAGCAAGTTTAGAGCAGTGGAATTACATTACACGAGTTCGAATCCTGGTCAAAACCATTTGTCTTGGGGAGTTGAGGCTCATCAACTTGGGAGAGTAACGCATCTAGGTGAAGGGCAATACTGATTACATAATGCGCATGTAAAGATGGTCTTGTGCTCGATCAAGTAAATTTATTCTTTAAGGAAAGAAAGAAATAACTCCAATTTTCTTATAAGAGTTACATTTGATGAATTCTAAAAGTATTATTTGGACTATTTTCAGATGAGGTATGAATTCTAAAAGTACTAATCAGTCAAAACGTGAGAATAATTTTAGCATCCTCATTTTAGCTTGATTTTATTCCTGAAAAGCTTCATTAACCATTTGAATTCATTAAAAGTAATTTAAAATAAAAATGATTAAAAATCATTTGAATTCATTAAAAAATCAAGTGTAATAAAAAGCCTCGACCAAAAAGATTCATCCCACATTTGTAAGCCATTTTGATAAAAAAAATTTTTTTATTGATTTCAAACAAAAAAAAAATGTATATGAATATTTTTACAATGTAATGTGTGTAAAATTATTTAAAATTTTGTAGAACAATGATTATCAAGAAGTCAACTTGCAAAATAT
Source organism: Xipholeptos notoides (assembly GCA_036873565.1). Classification (NCBI taxonomy): domain Eukaryota; kingdom Metazoa; phylum Mollusca; class Cephalopoda; family Idiosepiidae; genus Xipholeptos; species Xipholeptos notoides. Next base: position 6,004 of record JAYKTE010117444.1, read on the forward strand.
AAAAGTCTCTTTTTCTTTTTTCTTTTTAAATAAAATTTCTTCATAAGGTACCTTCAATAATAACTTCGGCATAATCGATGACCTAAAAGAGAAAAAGAGAAAATAATCTTAGAATTGTTTTCATGAAGTGATATATTTTTTATTTTACAAGTTTTGCCTGTGTTCAGTGTGGTCACTAGAAAAGCAGGAAATTTGTCAAACAGTCATTGAATATTAGAAATTAGTCGGACTTCGGATTCGTAGTATGCTAGTTCGAATCCCAGCCATTCCGCTCGTGTTTGGACAAAATACCCTTGAGAAATTATAATTATCGGGGTATTCCAAGACAAAACCTAGCTTAGAACGCTACCAGATGCATGGAGTACATCTGTAAATTTTCAAGAAAATCGGTTCTGCCATTTTGGAGTCCATAGGGAACAGACACACACACAGTTTTTATATATATAGGTTAGATAATATTTAATATCAATTTAAACCCAAAGAAGAAATAAAGTGGCCCTATTCAACTTACTAACCATCAAAAAATGATTTAACTTTTCTTTACCCAAATGGTCTTTAAAAACCAAGGGTTTTTTTGATTTTTCAAATTGTGCCAAAAGAAGAAATCTCTCCCCCTTTCTTGATCAACTTCAACTTTTAATCAGCAATGACAATTTAACTCAGCTGTTACCAAAATTATATTTTAAAACCAAGAGTGAGATATCTTGTCAAAAATGATTTTTGAAATAGAACTGTAAGTCGGCTTCTCTTGCCCTTTCTGGATAAGCAAGAATAATAAATACTACCTATTTTAAATGTGTATGTGTGATGGCATACTGACCTTTTGGAGGTCGAGCCGGCTCAACAATTGAACCTACATACGAGTTCATTGGTAAGTTTCCTGGGTATATAAAATTCACAAGCGGTCCCCAGCCGTATGTATATCCTAATTAAGGGAAGACCTTGGTTTTATTTCAGAGTTTTTCTTCTAGATATTTGTCTTATTAAAGACTAAGGGTGCATCTACCAAGTGGTTTAACTGTGCCCGCAGGCACTAACCTACCCGGCATTCATATATGGTCACCCATCTAAGTACTGACCAGGCTCAACCTTGGTGATCTGACGGGAACCGGTGTCTCCAACACAACTTGACCGTATAAGTACTATCCAATAGACATTAAAAAACTTTAGCTGGAAACGAAATATTTTGATCAGAAAATCTGCAAATTTATTTACCTCCTCCATAGAGGTTTCGTAGGTTTCTTCTAAGATGTAAGATCTTTCGATTTGATTAAAACAGTCTTGCGCCGTCCGTTCTCTTGCAACTTGAAAGAAACAAACAATAATGGTCTTACAATACATTCAACATTACAGAGTATAGAACTCCAATAGTTTAGACTTTAAAGTAGGGGATTATTCTAAAGTAATGGTTGAGAGCTAAATTTATGTTTATACAGTAGAACTCCAATAATTTTGACTTTGAAGTAGTCAAAACTAGTAGACCATCCCAAACTTATGGATGAAGGCTAAATTTAGGTTTATATTTATTTACTGTAGTTAAAATAATAGACAAGATTTTTAAGTTTAATATTAATTAAAAATCTTAACAATGTAATACTTACATTAAGAATGTACAGCATAGAACTTAAGATAATTATTAAAATCTAAACAATAACTTAAAAGAAAGAGACAGTTATGAAATAATGTATGAATTTACATTTGAAATATAAATTAATAGACACAATGTGAAAAAAGCTGATAAATTCCATCAATTTATAATCAGGTGTCAGAATTGCTATTGTCTATTATTTGATGTATTTTGATTAGGGAATGTTATTTATAGTTTTGGATATTCCATTTATAGCCAAGGATAAAAGCAATGAACCAATAAGATGCCAGAATTGTTATATCAGTTATTTGATGTATTTTGAATTGAATTTCGTACATTTTTCTTGAAAACAAAAATGGCTGCCCTATATCCCAAATCTTTAAATAAACAAAATGAAATGAAAATAACTAACCAGTATTAATAATTTCTTCTTGTAAGTATCCCCCATTGGGATAAGCTGAGATTCCAAAGAAAAGAAAGATATCTGAATATATTATTTTATTTTATTATCAAAATCTAAAACTGAATATAATTATTATTAAACTCATACAAAAATTAACACAAGCAATATCCATAGTGAATAGAACAATAAAAATGAGAATGGAAATCCAAATAATTTAAATAATGATTGTAATCAAATTTCAACTTAACAATTTCTACAAGCAATATCAGTATTTATGCAGAACAATGATGCACGTTTTGGTTGTTTAAAAAATGGAATGGAAATTTTGATTTCGTTTTACAAAGGGAAAATAACCGATAATCAAAAAAAGGAAACATAAAAATAAAGAATTTACTTTTTTTCTTTTAAATGAATAAAAAATTTCTGTGAAAAAGTTTAGTGGTGGTGTCCCTTTCACTTTTGATAATGTTTTAACAAAAACCAAAATAATTTATCTTTTAAACAAACAATTTTTATTAACCAAAAACGAAAAACTATACTTTTTTTACAACAAGCTGTCACTTTTATTAAGATAAAAATAAGGAAATTTTTTTTTTTTAATGAAAAAAAAAATTAACATTTATTTTTATCTTAATAAAAATGACAGCTTGATGAATTGCCTTTTTTCTTCTCTTGTTTAAAAAAGTTATTATTTTTTCTTTTTTGATTATCGGTTATTTCTCCTTTGTGGAACGAAATTAAAATGTCCATTTCATTTTTTAAACAACCCAAAAGTATGTTGTTGTTCTGCATAAATATCGCAATATCCATTTTGAATATAAGAAAAAAGATGAGAATAAAAGACTCATCTAATATCAAAAGTTTGAATAATTTGTTTAATAATAAGATTTTATTTTTGGAATTCATTGAGATGAAGCTTCATAATCTAGTATTGATTTTATTAGAAGACTGTTCCCGTCTTTACTGGTGTTGTTACAAGATTTATATTTCCTATCCGGGGTCACGGTTAACCACCTGATGACGGCCAGAGGATGAGTTGGCTGAAACGTAGTGTAATAACTAGGGCTGTGACAATATTTTTTAATAAAGAATAGGCAAGTTACGACACTTGACTATTTCGCGATTTTACCATTTCTTTAATTCTGTGGTTATTTGTAGGGCCCCGACAAATAACTATAGAATTAAAACAAATGGTAAAATCTTGAAATAGTCAAGTAACGACAAGAATATTCTTTAATAAAAGAATATTGTCACAGCCCTAGTAATAACACCTGTAAAGATGAGGACAACAGTCCACTAATAAAATTAATGTTAGAATTTACTTAATCTTATAAAAATTTAATTTGGATTGATCACAAGAGTTAAGAGAATGATTCTGTGACTCACATGGTTTTAAGGAATCTCCAAAAAGTTCTTCGAATTTTGGAATTCCATCGTTTAAACTTGTTTCGCTGTCAGGAACGAGTCTCTCTTCTGAGTCTGATGATTCTTTTGACTAATTGGAAAAAGGAAAACAAAAAAATAATTTTGGTTCAAAAAATAAAAAAATATTTTTATTATTGGAAAATAAAATTAATGGATTGTTCTCAGGTTTAATTTCACTAGAGAGGTGTTGAAATTGTCTTTACGCCAAGAAGGTCTAAGTAAAAACAATAGAATCATTATACAATGTTATATTATGCAAAAGTCCATAGCTATGTTATATATTATATGAAAGGGACCTATGTAAATGACATGGTTATTGAGATTGAATTAGCAGGATTTTTGTTTGATATTGGATTTATGCCAAGTAGATCTAAGTAAAAACAATAGAATCATTATACGGTGTTATATTATGCAAAGTCCATAGCTATATGTTACAAGAAATGGACCTGTGTAAATGACATGGTTATTGAGATTGAATTGACAGTATTTTTGTCTGTAATTGGCGTTATACCAAGAGGGTACAACTAAAAACAATAGAATCATTATACAGTGTTAAATTATGCAAAAGTCTATGGCTATATATGTTCGTAAAAGAGTAAACACTCTTTTGTCAATTTAAATTGGAATTCATGAAATGTAGGTTGTGCTTTTGGTGGTTTGAATCATCATGCTATGCAAATTTTGGTGATTTGAATGCTTTGATGCTCGCTTTTGTGTTCATTTTGATCTGTGTTTTTTATAATTCCAAGTGACCTCTTAGTTGCTATTTTTCCAGCTTAAAACCCATTAGAAAGTATTCCCCAGATTTAAGGACCCCATATATCAAATTTCAAGTCTTTAGACCCAAAATTGGTAGAGTTGTTTGGTACAGTGGCAATAGTCTAATCTTCCAACTTTGACCCCATAGCAGCTAAATTTCAGGCTCAAAACTGGTTAAAAATTTCCCCAGGTCTGAATACCCAATATATGAAATTGGCAGTGTACTTTGGTAGAGAATGTTCCATGCACACACACACACACACATTCTCATTTTGATAGATATACAGACCAGACTCATGGCGCAACAGATAAAGTCGTTGAGTATCTACAGTTCGAAGTGAGTATCAGCTGAAGGCGAAGGTTTCAATCCCACTCAAAGGCAGTAGTCACCAAGATTCCAAGGATTCAATACTAACTGGTCATTGTTAACATAACGAGAGCAGGCAATACCCATGGTTTGAATAAAGGGTTAAGTTCGAAATTCTGTGACTGCCGATTATGACAAGAAGGTTCCTGATTTCGATCACCTGAAGACGGCCGAAGAGTTCGTCGGCTGAAAACGTTGAGAAGATAACAAGGATGAGGACAGCAGTCCGATAAATAGTTGTACTAATTATCAAGTCTCATCCCAAGGATTGTGAAGATAACAATGATAAGGATGGGGAGAGCAGTCCAAAAAATAGTTGTACAAATTATTAAGCATCATCCAAAGGATTGGGAAGGTAACAATGACAAGGATGAGAACAGCAGCCCGAAAAATAGCTGTACAAATTATCAAGCCTCGTCCCAAAAAAACCATAAACAGATAAGTTGGATTTTCATAATTGTTTTACAATTTACTCACCGTTAATCCACTTTCTTCTTTTTGCTGATTTTTACTTTTTCTTCTTTTTACTGTAAAAAGAAAACAAAAAAAAAATTTAATTTAATTTTAAGAACACCACAAGAATAAATTAAGCAATTAAAGTTACAAACAAACAAAGCCTTCGTCTTTATTCTAATTGGTGCAAAACAAGCAATTGTAATTTAATTAATTTTTGAAAAACGATTACTTTTGTTATTGGTACTAAGCAAGCAATTTTAGTATAATTCAGTTTAGAAAAAGAATGCCCTTATATTCTAATGAACAGCTGAATGTATTGTTAATAAATTTAAATTGCTATGAAGCCAGCAATTAAAAAAAATTATTTTGGTATAAAAGAATGCCCTTCCATTTTAATGAAGAGAGGAACGTATCGTTAATATATTTTAATTGGTACAAAGCAAGCAATTTTGGACACTTCTGCTTTTTTTTTTGTGAAAAGCTGAAAGTATAAATTGTGCTTTGAGCAGTAGCACAATTATTTACACAGGGGCGACCTGTAGAATAAGATAACAGATTGGGGGTGACTGCCAGAGCTGATGTGATGAATAAACACTCTGAAATAAGCAATGAAAGCAGCTTTCATCACTGATGACCACCTTAAAGCATTCAAATGTATTTTGTGATCAAGAATTAATTAAGCAATTAAAGTTAAAAACAAACGAAGCCTTCATCTTTATTTCAGTCAACATAAATAAAACATTACAAAATAGTCAGCAAGAAAATGAAATATTGTTTTTTGAAAAATTAATTTTTAATCTCAAGGGAAATTTAAATCCGAACACTTTATAACATTTCTACATTGTTCGTCTGAATCTTTGAGATGTGTGTATTGTAAATTTTTGTTGTGTATGGTCCACAATATTCTTTTAATTAAACTGGTGGGAACCACTGACTTAGAGTCGACTTATTTTATTTGTATTGTTTGTTTGTTTGTGTTTTATCATTTTAGGTCATTTAATGCTGAGAACAGTCACTTTTGAGAAATGTTATTTTTGTCAACACTTAGATTTTTGTATAACACAATATGAACTATTTATCCCATAGCTGAAGGGAATGTGGGCATTCATAATTTTTCCCAAGGGTATTAGTCCAAATATGAATGCAAACAGAATGACTAGGGTTCAAACTACGATTCCGAAGTCCGACTGCCTATCCACTGGCTCAAATCGACTTCCCTCTTTTTTTGTTTATTTCTACTTACCAGTGTCACTGAATTTGTATATTTTAAATGCATCATGTCCGCTCTTCTGGCTTTTGCCAATAACTTCTTCACAATCTGGGAGACTATTGAGGGCACATCGGAAAGTTGCCTTGAATTTCTTGGTGTTAGGCATCTTCTCTGTCTCTGCGTTAAATTTACCTGGAGAGAGAGAGAGTGTTGTAATATTTTCGGCATAATAACGTGGGTGAGTGCAAAGAATAGACCGATCCATTAAATACGCAGGGAAACAGAACATCGACCAATCACAGAGCAGAAAGGACAAAATTTCTTTATTTAAACTCACCTAGGAGAATGATCAATTAGTACTTGTTAAAACTCAAAGCTCAGAGGACCTATTTACAGTAACCAATTGGATTGTTATTATAACTACGCTCTGAGTGCAAAGATTGGACTGATCCATTAAATATGCAGGGAAAAAGAACATTAACCAATCACAGGGCAGAAAGGACAAAATGTCTTTATTTAAACTCATCCAGAGGACTGATTAATTAGTAGTTGCTAAAATTCCAAACTAAGAGGACCTATTTACAGCAACCAATAGGATTATTATTATAACTACACTCTGCTACTGCTGCTGTCTTACAATACAATTGGATCTATTACTGTATTAATATTATTACTGCTGCTTTACAAAACAAATTGGATCTGTTACTGGATTATTATTAAATTCCTTATTACTAGGGATGAAGTTATACCAAATAAAATGGCTCATGAACCAAGATAGAGATAGGGAGAAAATTAGTTGCAAGATATGGTCAAGAGGAAGGGGGCATGATATATGAGGAAGGAGAATATATCATTTCAAAATTCATTCATTCGTTTGTTAGTTCATTCATTCGTTTGTTCGTTCATTCATGGATTGATTCATTCATTCGTTCATTCATTCATTAATACATTCCTTTGTTCGTTCATTCATTCCTTTATTCGTACCTTTGTGTTGAGCCCAAAGAATGAACAAATTTGCATCTTCATTCCTTCATTCGTTCGTTCGTTCATTCATTCATCTGTTCATTTATTCGTTCATTCATTCGCTACTACATTCATTTGTTCATTCATTCATTCATTCGTTCATTCATTCATTCCTTTATTTGTACCTCTGTGTTGAGCCCAAAGAATGAACAAATTTGCATCTTCATTCCTTCGTTCGTTCCTTCCTTCATTCATTCATCTGTTCATTTATTCGTTCATTCATTCGCTACTACATTCATTTGTTCATTCATTCATTCATTCGT
>JAYKTE010117554.1:0-13496 GCA_036873565.1 Xipholeptos notoides
CATTTTTTTAAACAATTGATATTGTGGCAAAAGGAAAGGGAAAAGAGTAGGTATTAATTTTAAAAAAAAGATAATTTAAAAAAAAAATGAAAAAAAAAGAAAGAAAATAAGATAATAGAAATGAAAAAATATGGAAGAAAAAGAAATATGAGAAAAGGTAAATAACAAAATGAAAGAAAAAATAATTATGAAAAGAAAAGAATAAAAAAGAGAGAGAGAGAGAGATAAAAAAAAAGAAGAAATAACAATTAAGACAAAATAAAAGAGGAAAAAAAAAAAAAAATCTTTAATGTAAAAGCATTGTTGGTAGCAATTGATAAAGCAGCAGTTTTTATAATTTTATTAAATGAAGCTTAAAATGTTAAAAATGCGAATTGCATAATTCGAAAGACAGAAGCACTCCAATTTATGGTCAGTCTAAAAGGAACACAAAAATTGGTTAGACAAAAAAAATAAAGAAAGAATGCAGAGAGAGTAAGGAATTAATTTGAAGCACGCACATGGATGGACATACACTTTATCTGGATATTAAAAGTAAAAATCCTAGATATTGTGAGTAAAAGCAATCTTAAGATACAAATTAAATTGCCAATACATTAAATATACACCAAAATGAGGATGAAATGATTTGGTTTGGTTTGATTGTGTTTAACAACCTATCAACCATAAGTATAAAAATTAACATTTTGAATTAATGTAAGTCTTCATAATCAGTATTATTTAGCTAAGTTTCTGCATTAGTTGAAAAATGTTAGATACAAAATGTTTTGGCTGCTTACTAGTTAACTTCTAGGGGTTGTTATTTTTAAATTTTCAATATCAATAAAATAACACCCAAAGAAGATTGAAGTGAAAAATCAGCCAAAATATAATGTACATAATATGAAAAGAGGGGACCAAATTATCTATCTTAAAAATGTGTACTGGAATATTTTGTGCAGGTACCAATAAATAAGATTAAAATTCTGTGAAATTTAAAAGGAATACTAATTTATTTTTTTTAATAAGCAAAGCAAAAAAATAATTTTAGATTCAATATATTTAAAAGCAGCATTAATAAAATAAAAAAAGGCAATGGGCTCCAAGTATAAATACTTTAATTGCATCTCAAAGAAAAAGATGAAATTCACTGTAGAAAGTAAACAAAATTGTCAATTTGTATTAGCTATTACTAAGGGTTTTTTGTTCAATCATTTTCTTACATTTATTTCAGGTGGATTTTATATGGTTATGAAAGATATGCATTAAGTAGATTAACTAACAAAACACATTTTTTATATATATATATATATATATATATATATATATATCATTATCCACATACCCTATAGGGTAAGTCACCAGTAATTAAATGTATTTTTTATTCAGATATTGCCCTTATGTTTATTGTAAATAAAATAATGTTCCAGGCAATTTGTGTTGCAGTTTTCTTCAGATTATTTATAAAAATTAAAAATATCATTAGATAGCATATCAGTTAAAATTATGCAATATGAATAATGTAGGTAGAGACAATACTATAAATATAAAAAAGAAAATAATTTGATTAATAATCAAATTACAATGAATTTTCTAGCCAAAAATTCACATAGTTTATAATGAAGCTATATCAATTTTCTGACACAGACCCGAATATTGCCTTATATGAAATCACAAACTAGGCTATGTCCTAAAATAAAGCTACACATAACAGAGATGGGGTACTTACTCCTGTGAAGAAGTTTGTTTGTTTGTATTTTACGGCATATCAACCTTTTTAGGTCATTTAATGCCGAGAACAAACATTTTTAGTAAACATTAGTTTTTGTCCAGAGTTTTTTTGGGAAACACAATTTGCGCTATTTAATCCATAACTGGAGGGATGTGGTGTTTTATACCTTTCCTAAGGGTATTAGTCGGAATATAACGGCAAATGGAATGACTGGGATTTAAACTAGCATACTATGATTCCGAAGTCAAACTCCCTATCCACTAGGCCAAATCGACTTTCCCCTTAGGGAGAATATAATAAATCAGATGTAAACCAGAGTGTGCATTGACCTTTGAATCCACTAGTTTAACCTAGGCTTAAACATGTACCAGGTTTGATTTTTTTTATCCATAATGACAAGCATCATATGAAGAGGTGATAATGGAAAGAACATAATTTAGACAGACAGAGAGAGAGAGAGAGAGAGACACTAACTTTTTTTTCTTTTAAATCTCAACAGGAGCAAGATCTTGGAGAGTGAGGTGCATTTATCAATACCTGCCACTCACACCCCAAAAACTTAACCCTGCTCTCTCATCCTTGTCTTCACACAAAACAATGTACGTGCATGAACGCACATACATACACACACACGTACAATGATATATAACTATAATGGTCAGGAAGTTTCTGTTCAGAAACCACAAGGGTATAGAAGTGAAATACGAATGAATTGTTTCCATTGGCCATTCCTTAAAACGATCATGGAAAACGGAAACAAAAACACACGATACAACTGGGGAAAACATTTTTGGTGTTTCTTTTTTTTTGTTTTTTCAGTGAAAAAAAAAAAAAACAACAAAATAGACAGTAAAACTTGAATTCAGCTACGAGTGCAAATGCTGAAATGCAGCCTTTATCAATGTGACTGTTGTTTTAATTGACAGAGAAACAAATGGAGACAAACTTGGCCAGATTTGTTCCTGCGTCATACAGTTCTCATCTCATACACCAGTCATATGTAGCAGAAATAGGGACTGGTAGAAAGCAAAAATGCTAAAAGTAATGATGTTGAAAATGATATTATAAGCTAAGATGATTTGTATCTTTGCCGTATTATATTAACATATATGTATATATCTAGCCAATGAACTCCTCTGGTTTAACACTGTAGAAGTAACAACCAACATCTATATATATGGGATACCCTGAGAATCATAAATTAAATGTATTCTGAATTAAATTTTCCATTGTTTATAACTTCAAAATGACTTTAAACTAGTATGATATTGGGTGATTACATATATATATATTTGGTTAAATAAAATTATAAAACATTTCATATAATTTTAATTTGTATCCTTTTTTGTTTTATGACAATATTTTTTTCACTTTGGGATCCAGTAATGAGATTTAAGAATAGAATATTTTTTATGTATGGTTTCTTACGCCTGCAGTTCATATATGGTTTGACAAGTATATATGTTCGAAAACCAATGAGAGGAATCCTGTTTGAGATTTTATGATAAATTTGTTCAATTAAACATACCTAAGACTGAAAACTATGTGCTATTTTGCGATCAGATGAGATGCATGCCCAGTGCAGGATTCAAATGAAGGAAATGGGAGTCAGGAAATTCTTCTTTTAAATATCATAAAGACAAGAAAGAAAAAGAAATATCAGGCCAATTATTATGTTGGACTAAAGTCTCTTATAGACTGACTTGACATGGATGCTCTGCAAAAGAAAGTGCCAGTTTCTTAGCCTCTAAAACCACAACCATATTCTATTTAGTTATCAGTAATTTACCAATTAAAATGATTTAGTAGTCTACTCCTTGTATTGTTGAAATAACGAACATGATAAAACATTATAGTATCATGAATTTATCAAAACAAACTCTGGGTGTCATAATGACCTAAGTAAGCGTTAACCTTATCAGATGGCTGAACTTTAAGTATTATCACTATTGCAGCATCAGCAAATATATATTACATAAAATAGATACTTTTTACATCTTAATTTCATTAAAGTAAGAGCACTGCATTATATGTTTTTTGAGATGCTGCAATGTTAATTTTAAATTTGCGAAATAATCAAAGAACTATTATTATTTGTACATACAGGGTGTATCGGCCTAAATTGAACAAATCAGATTCTTTATTTTTCAGATTAGAGTAAAAATTGGTTTGCATAGTGTCATTTTGAAGATCGTTGCTACTTTATTTATATGTCATGACAGAGAGAATGGACCACAAGAAACTACATGGAAAGTAGAAGTGAATGACATATAGCAGGATGATCCACACTAATCGTAAAGATAATAAAGTTATGGATACTGCTACTCTCTGAACCTTGTAGAAACAATCAAGCATAAACTGAAGAAGTGTAATGGGAACTAAGAAGCTGCATTTAGAAGAAAGGAACATAACAGACTTTTCTGATTGCATTCATACAACAAAATTCATTGCACATTTGCAAGACAGCATTGGAAAAATGTTGGAATTAGAATACAAAATTTGGTACATGAACTGAACATTTCACTCTCTACCATGAAACTGGTCCTAAATTGAGATTTTTACTGCTACTTATACAACTATGGTAGAGGTCAATTGCTCACATAAATATCCTGAGAAATTGTCTGGTAACCACAATAAAAAGCTTATGAGCAAAGACAAACATTCAGCTGAATCACAGTCAATATGGTTTGTTACCAATGAGAAAAACTTGTCAAAATCAAAAATGTAACCCAGAATAACACTTGGGTTGTTTTCGGTCAAAATGACATTCCTCGTGTATCGCTGACCAAATTTTCCTAAAACTGTGGTTTTCAGATCTGTGTCAAGTGATGCAATCAGCATGTCTGTAATACAGAAGCCCAGCTGATCAACAGTATTGAGGTAGTTTTTGAAAGCCTTTCCAGGGAAACTGTACAATCAGCGAGCTACAATTCTAGAGCTGGATTAAGGCTCAGACAGAAGCTAATGATGTTTTTATTTTTTTTTAAGTAAATTCTGTAAATAAAAACTGAAATATCTGTGTCCATAAATTTATTTTTAACGCTTGCAGACACTTTTTAATTTTCCTTCAAAGTGTTAAATTTATCCTGAACACCCTGTATGTTTCATTCAATCTGCATCTTTCTAAAGAGATCATTATAAAATCTAAGGAAGTTAACTCTAAATAAAAATGAATTTTACTTTTCATTCTTTTAAAATAAAATTATTTTTAACAGCAAGTTTATAGTGGTTTCCAGATTTATATGAAAGTGATTATGACCATTTTAAAGCTTAACCATCTGTATTAGATAAGCCATGATTTTCTCCTTGACCCTCGAATCTAATGTTTCTTTTTATCTCAACTGTCACAAAATATGAAGCTTCACTTTATGCACATATTGACTTTATTATAAAAAAAGGCATTGCATTAAAAAAATACTGCCTCCATTTTTTTTAAAAGGTTATTCCAAAATTGTCTTGAAAATATTTCAGTGCTAACTAGCATTCGAAAAAATGTTTCTTTATTTTCCTTCAAGATCTTTTAACTGTAAAATCTTATTTTTGTTTCACTTTTCCTTCTGGGAAAGAAACAGTGAAAATTGAAAAAGGGTAGGAAGGAAAAAAAAATACAAAAGTAATTTTTCAAAAATAAAGGTCGAAATGCAAATAAAGTCTACGGGCAACCCATTTTTCTTGCAATGATATAATTACAAAATTTGCAAAAATGCTGTTTTAATCAATGCTTCCAGAACAGGTGAGAAGAAATTGGCATAAGTATTAAAAGAAAAAAACGAAGTGAAAGAAGGAAAAAAAGGGAAGAAAGAAGGAAAAGAAAAAGGTTAGTAAAAGAGAAAGATTTTTAAAAATATTGGTATTGCTTAAAAAATTTAGTTTTTCGCTGCAGATTAGCTGGTATTATTCCATGGACTGATGATGAGGATTGGTCTCATAGAGTTAAATTTAAATTGAGTAGAGACACAAGTTAACAGTATTTCCGATTATATGTTATTTTACATCAGGTCAAAATTTTATGGTCTGATTTAAATAACTGAGAAACTAAAAGTCACCCAACACCATTGACTGAGTCATTGGATTGGATTAGATTTTTGTTTTACAGCACTTCATGCCGAATAGTGTACTTTATAGAATAGTCGTTTGTAGAACAAAAGAAATAGCAGCAGTGGTGCCACCTTATAGTAAGTATTAAATATCTTTGTTATCCATGTGAAATATTAGCATTTTTCCACAGAGAAAAGAACCTAGCATTCAAATTACACCCAACTACAATACACTATATCTCCTCTTAAAATTCCACCAACTAGATATCTCAGAAACGAATAACTGGAATATTTTCATACTATAGCAAGTTTATTCATAATTCCTCTGATAAGATATTACTATTGAATCACAACAAAAAATTTCCACTGCCTCCACCCAGAAGATTTTGGTGACCAAATTCCTGAAGAGATGATTCTTTTGGGGGGAAACTCCATTAAAAAAAAGTGAAATTTTTGTTCTATCTACTGTTGCACCAATTTTCTGAAATTAACCATTTGATTGCGGTCTTCTTCAAGTGTTTCTTTTAATTTCATATTGAATTTTGTGATCAATTTTCATGTCGCAATCTTTATAAAATTTTACACAGCTAAAAACTCCTTAACTTATTTCTAATACTAATTAGCAGTAGAATGATATTTGTGAGTGTATGGTATGGACTTTTCTATAAAAAAAAAAGAAACTAATAGGAAATTAAATATCAAAAGGAGAAACCTAATTTAAAAATGTCTCACCTAATAAAAAATGACATTTATCTATTAACAGATGGATGTGGAGATCATGGGGTTGAGATGCCTGGCCTTCAGAGGCATACCTAGATACACCAGTTTCTGAGTAGAATGCTCATTCAGCATCCCACTCTAATTAGAGATTTAATTTGTTAATTTTGGATTACACTGAAAATGTTTTAGAAATAAAAGTTTTGAGGGATTTTTTTTAAATAAGACAATACACTGAGCCAACTGAAAAAGATAAGTAAAATTTAGTTCTTAATGATAATGCATTTCACAAGATTATGGTTTCAAAATATGGAGTGAAAAAAAAAAACTGCATATTATTTTGCAATAATGTATGACACTTAAATGAAATGAAAAAGGAAAAAAAAATGACATTTCCCCTACACCAAAAAAAATAATAATATAATTCATAAGAGTTTCAGTTAATACAATCTTTTGTTCAATATTGTTTTGTTTTATGTCTTTTACAACAGAATTTTTTTTTTTTTAAATTACCAGTAAGCTTCATTAAAAATTATTATGCATTATTAAAAAGAAATCATGCATAGATTGATATGTAATTAAATACCAGTAATCATGATAAAATGGGGGGGAGGGAAGCTGAGAAAAATGTTACTGTCATATCACAAAATTGAGAATGGGAGAGGGACACAGGAAATACAAATTAAGGGATTTGTTTTAAGGAGAAAGAATCATCAAAATATTCAAACAATATGTATGATTATGAAAGCTATTTTATGTGTTTATGTGGAAGTAGATATTTATATGATGTTATCAATTGAAGTGATTTGAAGAATTAAAAATAGGTTTCTTTCTTTTAAATAAGAATTATACATGAATATTAAAAGATATACAAATACATCATGAAATTACATTCAATATTAAAACAAATGCAAAATGAATAACAATTACAAATATTTTTTTTCCCGGTCTTCTCAAGGAAATGTGGTTAAAATAATTGGAAAAGAAATATTTAGTTGTAATTGTTGTTTATCTTCAATTAGTTTTAATTACATTTTATAATGTATATACAATCTTACAATTTGTAAAACTGAAACACTTTTGTGTAATTGTGTGTAAATCAAAATAAACAGAAAATCAAAAACAGGTGATGGTTCCTTTCCCTATTTTAAAGAATTATTTTTGCTTAAAGATTAAATGTTGAATTTAGTTTTTGATTTTTTGTCATACCTGTTACAGAGTTGGGCCAGTACAATATTAACAAATACATTGTTTGATTAGTTAACAGTAAAACACTTGGTGTGCATCATTTATATAATAAAGTGCTCATTATTAGAAATAGAATTGATAAATGTATATATAATTATGTGGAGAGTGGTTTGTGACCATGGGTTTCAGGCTTCAGACAAAATCTGAAGTATATTTGAATACATTTTGAGCTCAAAACCCAGTCATAGATAACTCCCAATTGAATTCATATGTACATATAGGTATATATGTAATGCTGATCATGATAACAACTTTGATAATAAAATTGATTTATAATGGTTTTAATAGGAACAAATTAAAAACATAGCAAATCTTAAACAGTAATTTTTAGAATAATTCAAAATAATAATGCTTTAGATTTCACTAAGCAATGTTGAATACACAGATTTAAACCAAAACAGAAAGTCAGAAACCTCACTTGTTTACATTGTATATATATATCATCTCCACCAACTTTTTGAATATTATTTAAGAATCTTGTAAACTCAATTCTTTTCAGTTTTTCAGCAGTAAGATATATTTAGATAAAAGATCTATAACATTAATTATTTTTTAGCTCCAATAAATATATCATAATCACTTCATTTGACAACATCTTATTAAACTACTTTTGAGAGGTTGTGAATTTAAAAAAATGTTTGAGCTGACTTGCATGTTTAAGTAGAAAAGATTTGCTTGTTTAATAAAAATTTAATACCTAATGTCAAACAAAATCATGCTAGATTTGTTTTACGACTTATAAAGCAAAAGAAAATAGAATGATGAGAGAGCTTCAAGTAGCAAATAGGTCTACATCTTTGAGTTCATGACGGCTTCAGATTTTTAAATGAACAAGGGATAACTTCAGTTACACATGAAATGAAAGTCAATGATTGATCTTTTTTATGCATTTATAATGTAATTAGATTTCAAAGGCACTCAGATATTGGCAAGTTATTTCTCTTATGATATTGATAAAACAATAGAAATATTGCGGTATATTATTGAAATGAATCATTATGAAAAGTGTATGAATCAAAGAACAACATTAATTTACAATTTTGAGCTCGACATCTAGCTATTTTCAGAAATGTGTATTTGGCAGTCTTATCCCACTACACTGTGCGCGCGTGTGTGTGTGTTTATGTGAAGAATTGAGACCAAAATTTTTAGAACAATTAAACCAATTAAAAATAAAATTCTGATAAAGAAAAAAATTGTTTTGATTTTTATAAAAAAAAAATTCAGATTATCAGAGGTTTTTTTGTTTTGTTTTTTGTTCTTTTTCTGATTTGTTTTTTTCGGGGATTTTCTTTTTTTTTGTTGATAATAATATTAAACTTTTTTTTCACGATAAATAAGCTGAAATTTTTTAGGAATGGTAGATAACCTTTTATAATAAGGCATTTTGTTTCTTTTTAGTTTACAGAGATCTGAGGTTTTAATAAAAGGGTTATACAAATAACTAGAATCTAATATTTTATATAAGTGTGCATGTGTGTATAAGGGCACACACATGCACACATGTATGAACTAAATTTAATTTAACGAATTTATCAAATATTTTCATTTCACTATATACATTTATACGTATATCCCTTAATTTTATTTTTCACTGTATATAAAATAATTTCTGAAAAATAAAATTTTGTGAGGAAACTTTGAAATAATTTAAAAATAAAAAAAACATAAAAATAACTTTTACCACATGAATAAAAACATTTGATTTTCTTCAGCTGTTATAAATAAGGAAATCTATTAGGTACGAAAGAATTATAATATTATATCATATTATATATGAGAGTGTATATGTGTACACACACACATACATGCACAAATATATATGTACAAATATACATACATTATGTGGGTGTGAAGAATCTATCATAAAACCTGATGTTGCTTTCCATAAAACTGAGAAAAACGAGGAAGATCTCACTAAATGTTTTCTCAAAAAGTCATTTTGAGAAAAAACAAAAGCAAAACTCAACCAATCAATGAATAGTGCTGTATAAGATATATTTTAACAATAAATTTATAACAATGTAGGTTAGTCATTAAAAGAAAAAAAAATTGAAATGGATTTGATTCTTTGATTATGTTTTACAGTTAAACAACATTTGTTTTTTTTCGTTTTGTTTTTTCAAACAATATATCAACAACAAATAAAACTAGTGAATTTTACAATCAAGCAGAATTTTTTATCTAATCTTATTTTTTCAATGGTAAATTTCTTTTAAATCTGTCTGAATTTTCATTGAAATAAGGCTTTGCAGAGATCAACTTTGCTAGGTCAGCTTTCAAGGGTGCAACATTCAAGGTTATGAACTAAATCAATACTTGCATGTGTATGTATGGGTGTGTACAAGAGTGTGTATGTATGTGTTTGAATGTGTATACACACACATACACAAACATTGTATGTATATTTTATTGAAAGATATATATGTAAGTATTACTATAATAGATATATATATTTTGTTGCTGTAACATACACACTGAATACAGATCATACAGATCAATATAAATTGGTGAATGTTGGCACAAAGAAGCTTATCTATTTTGATTAGAAAAAGGACAGCATAAACCAAGAGAATATTTCTAATTAATTATTCAATCAGTTTCATTTGTTTTATTCAATATCTTAATCATTATCTAATTCATCTTCGCCAGACTACAATTAGTTCAAAACTTAATTTTTTTTAAAGATGTAAACCAGGGAACATTAACTGATTTGATTTCATAATTTTATAGACTTTACTGACAATGAATTTTGATATACAACTGTTTAGTTAAGTGATACATGAGCACATTAATTTTCAACTCAATTTCAAAAAAAATCTTTTTAAATCAATATACTATTCATTATTTATATGGTTTACAAGTCAGGCAAAGATTAGGTTCAACTTTACTTAACTGCAACATATTTGCTGCCAGTACCTCTAAGTAAAATAAATATTAGAAATGCATTGACAAGACTGCAGAAGCTGCTTAATATATATTGTTGGTATCATTTTACTTTTTTTTATGGGATTCTTGGAGAGGCAGATGGTTCAGAGAATTGATGGTATTGCAAGGAGGAATGCCTCTTCAGCATTTTCTGCGATTATTCAAGGGTCAGAAGCATTTTTAAGCTTTAGGCAGTATATCTTGCCTGAGCAGGGAAATGAAGACCAAATTTGTCTTTACCTTCAGAAGAGATCCAGCTGCAAAGCTCTCATCAATCTCAATTATATTTGAGTTTGTCTCGGCCACCATGGCTATCTCCAGGGTAGCCATTTTTCAATTGTTTGGAGTCCAAATCAATTTATCTGTAAGAAATAGTGCACAAATGATACTAGGAAGCAGCTGCAGTCAAAATTAATGGATTAGTAAGGTTACAGATTTCACTTTGTATGTGTGACAAAAGCATTATTAACCTAATCCTATCTAGTATAGAACTTTTTTTTTCAAAATGTTAAATATTGTAAAATGAATAGATTGATCCAGATATGACAGGTAATTTATAATATAAAATCATTAGTAAACAAAACACATGTTTCCCACAGTTCTCAAATCTAAACTTAATTGAAATCTATAATACATGATGATGCAAAGTTTAGGGAGGGAATAAACAAAATAAATAAATAAGAACCCCCCCAAAAGAAGAGGGAAAAATATGTTCAGATGTTTGCAAAATCATATAGCTAAATTACAGTATTATTTTTTAAATTCTAAAAAAAAAAAAAAAGTTTAAATCTTTCAAAAAAGATATAGCTTCATTTTTTGTTTTTTTAACCATGAAACACAATGCAAGTATTATACTTTAAACTTTTTAAAAAGTAATATCATGGTTGTGTTAAATAAATATAAAAACCATACACAATGATAAATGTGACCAAAATAACGAGTAGAAAAAAAAAAAATATATATATATTTATCTGTAGAGTAAGGTTGCCTATATTTACAGTTAAAGTGCTCAATATCAGTGATAGAGCGTGTGTAGTAGATAAGCATAGACACGGAGTCAACAGTCTTTGATGACTGTCAGTTTCTCGCCTGCGCAGCTGAGAAACAGACAGTCACCGAAGGCCATTGACTCTGTGTCTACGCTTATCTACTATATAAGAGACAATTTTAGAATTTAGAATGCTACCTTTACTATCAAAAGAAAATTAATAGAATAAAAATAAGAAGGATAGACTCGAGTGATTAAAATAAGCCAACTTTACTTATAATATTTTATAACAGAAAAAAAACAAAAAACAACCAATACCCAAAATTAAATTCACCCTAATCTTAAATTTATCTATATAAGTTTTTTTAAGTATTTCTTTTTGTATTTAAAATGTTTTATCATTATCAAAATGTTAGATGATATGTACTTGCAGAATGAAACATGGAAAAAAAAGAAGACTTTAAAATAAAATGCCTATGATGAGAAGATGGAAGTATGACTGGTTATTTGTGCTAATATAATAATCATTAATATTTATCTAAAAATTCCTTTTCCAGCTCAAATATGCTAGGCTTACTGGTTGGTGTTGGCCGAAGGGATCTGACGAGAGGTTGAGTACTGTCTTGACTCTGGCCTTCAACATCAATATCAAGCAATGTCTTTTGATGCTCAATATTTGGAGGAGTGTTCCCAGGAGAGAGTTTTGACCACGTTGAACTATATAGTAGAGAATCACGCGGATGCCCACCATGAAGGTGTTGGGCATTTACATATCTAGGTGGTACATTGCCCCCTACAACATAGCGGTTCCCAATGTCTAAAGTATTTGGCCGTTCAGCAAGATCTCCACTAGGTTGCAAGCGTGCAGAATCCTGTGTCCTGTATTCATATGGAGAGTACCTCCCATCATATTCATAAGGAGCATTGGAAGAATTAGAGGTATTTGAAGGTGTACGCCTGTGAGTATACGTGGGGAGTTTTTTGTCTGGGTTGCATTCATCCTCAAAAGTCACAGAGTGACGATGTGTGCTGCTTGCTTTAGAAGAAGTTCGAATTGAGTCATATGAGCTACCTTCAGAAATTTGCCTTTGCATTGTAGGAAAGCCATGCTTGTCTGAAGAGGTCAAGTGAATCAGATTTGAATCGCTATCTACAAGAGAGGACCTCTGTCCTGAAGATACATTTGAATGCCCTCCAGCTTGTTGCTGTGATGGTATAGAATCCTCAAGAGGTTGAACACAGAACTGTATAGGTACATCAAATTTTGCACTTGGTCTGCTCTTGGTTTGGGGACCGTGGTATGTATGGTGGTAGCCATGTGTTGGAGGGGCAACATGGCAGTTTTTGAAGTCTCCCTCGGGCTTAATAAAAGAGTCTCGTACAGCAGCAAAGTAAGCATCACGCCGGTTAAGAATAAAGTCTCGTCTGCGAGAAGAGCGTCCGTCATTCCCACTACCCCAAGTATTATCATCAACTGCTCCTTGTATAGTTGGATGTATAGCTTTTGTGTTTGAGATGCGAATATCAAAGCCAGCAGCAACTGCAGCCAAAATGACTGCCATGTCATAAAATACATCATCACTCTTTTTGCGAACAGAATTTCGTTTTAGATTTCCTCCTCCATCACAAGTTTGATTGGGTGAACCAGTCATTCCAGAAGGGCAACTAGCTCCGTTGCTTCCAGGAGAAGAGGGATATTTACAGTCAACGAGTTCCATAGGAAGGGAATCCTCTTCGCCATCTGTGGAAAATAAAAATAAATAAACAAGTTTTTGAAACCATAAACAAATATTTTCTACATAAAGTTTATAAAGGAGTGTGTGTGTGTGTGTGTATAGAGAAAGTGGGAACGGTTGGCCCACCTGGC
>JAYKTE010117663.1:0-23034 GCA_036873565.1 Xipholeptos notoides
CAACATATGGTGAAAATTTGAAAAAAATCTGAGACGTAAGGGTGTCGAGGTCTGGATGATTTGACATGGAATGACCCCATGGTTAATGGTTCTGATTGACTAATTAGAATCAATCCCAGCTAATCAGAGCTTTTTTTTATATTTTTGTATAGCATATATTTCACTTTTGTTGTGTTTTTTCTTGTTCTTTGCTTATTTTTTTGGTGGTCAAATGAAATGATATCTAGTAAGAGTGTATGGGAAGGGTTAAGTGTAAGTAGTAAACAGGTACAACTACATAAAAGTCTTAGTGACTTTGTATATATGTAAATAAATATTAGCATTCAATTCCAAAGAAAATAAACAATAATCAAAGACCTTGATTATGCATGAGCCCAGATGGAAAAAATGAATAAATTTATGTGTTTTTTTTTAATGTACAATTTAATTATGTCGTCCAGTTTATTCAATTTGTCCTGTTTACAAATATATAGAGTTTTCTATATGTCTGATGTCTAGATTTTTCACAAGAAAAGGTTTTGGAGTTGTTTTTGCTTTACTTAGCTTTACTTGTTGGTCATTACAGGACAAGCCAACTACATAAAGGATCCAGCCATATTGAATTTGGATATGCCTACTACTATCCTACTGCTTTATATAACCATACCAATTACCTATAACTAATATAACCTTGTTAATAAGTTATGGCCAACCAATAGTCATGTTTCTGAACAACTCCTGCATAACTTTGTTCGTGGTTCCTCTTCAGGGCAACTGAGAGAAAGCAAAATCAATAAGTCAAGGTAACTTGGTTAAATGTACTATATTGACAAGTTACATAAACTTTCAATTCACTAATCTATCCTAATCTAAAAGCTCTCCTATCAGAAGGAGGGTTCAGACATCTTACCCCATGACTGGTGAAATTGATGAGAGAGAGAAAAGATCTAAGAAATATAGACAACTCTCAGTACCAACCAACATTCATCTAACTAAACCTCAACCAGGTTTTTTTAGTAAATAGAAACTCCAAACCCAAGGTCCAGGCAGTACTTTGCATAATGTCACAGATATAAAGGAATTAGAAAACCAAAATTCTCATGAATAAAGTGGAGAATGTTATTCTACAACAGTGAAGGGAAAATGGATATTGAACCAAAACAATCAAATATTTAAGAAGAAGAATGAACACTCCCAAATAACTCAATTTTTTTTTATTGAGTATAAATCTTAAAATAGGTTTCCACGCAATAACATTTTCATATTTCACTAAATGATACAAAAAAAAAACAAATAATGAAAAAAAAATATTTAAAAGGAGAGAGAGAGAGAGAGAGAGAGAGAGAGAGAGAGAGAAAGAGAGAAAGAGAGACAGAGAGAGAAAGAAATAACATGAATAAATTTAGGCCAGTTGCCAACAGAAATACCTCTATCATCTGGAACCACAAAGAAGATGTTTTTTCATAGGGAATTGATTTTGGGTTTAACTTCACTCAAGAGTTGCAGAGGCAGAAGAGTAGATATTTTTGTACAGAAACAAATTCTAACATTAAAAAAAATTGGAATAATCATTAAAAGCCATTCCTCTAAAAAGAAAAGGAAAGGAAAGGAAAGGAAAGGAAAGGGAAGAAAAGAAAAGGAAAGGAAAGGAGGGTGTGGTACTGTACTTTAACCATGTTTTATTTGAGTTGATTCTTCAGTATCGATTTATACTAAACACAGCATTTTTAAATACCAATAGAGGTCAACTGAATGTTATGATTTCAATCTTTTTTATGAACTGAAATTGGCTAAAAACTTACAAAATAATTCATACAATTTTGTTTTACAAAGTTCTTCTACAGAGATGAGATATTTTTTAAAGGCATTGTAAAGAGAGTCTAATCATTTCTAAGTCAGAATTTATTCAGTTAGATATTTTTCAAAAGTTTTTAACAGAAAATTGTTTTAGATGTTAAATTTTCTGACATAGCAACTTATGTTCATTCGTTTTAGGCCAGAACTACATATATATTGCTGTCGATTTGTTTACATATCAAAACTATTTCCCTTTTTGTAAACAAGATCTTTCTTTGAAAAACAGTAAATTATACTTTTCCACTGCCATAGCTGGAACAAAACAGAAGGGCTCAAGCCTTTTCCAAGGGTATTTAGCCAATACAAGCTGGACCAATGTAAATATGGCACAATAAATTAAAATAGAATAAAGATAATACAAAGTATACAAGGACATTTTAAAACTGTTTAAATCAATGATTATAATATTTACCTAACCATGTATGTCATGCTTTTTTTATCTTTGAATATATTATTAATAAAGAACAAGAATGACATAGTTATCATAACCAAATCTGTGTGAAAATTCAATATGATAATAATAATACATTTTTAGATGTTATCACATTAACCATATTAAAAACCCCTAATAATTAGCTTGAATCTGAACACATTAGACGAAAGGGCAATTTAACAATCTAACCCCTTGAACAAGCTAGCTACATAGGAGTGAGATCAAGAAAGGATCATAAGAAATTAAGGCTAAGATGTTGCTGACAATCATTGACCCCAATTCTTAATCTGGTAGCTTCCAAAATATACAACACTAAGCTCAAATACAAATCCACAGCTTCATCAGGTTGGTTATTATGCAGGATTATCATACAAAATATATCAGTTATATTATAAGAAATATTGAAATATCTGTTGATTTAGTCAGAAATAAATTGAATAAGTAAATCATTCTCTTAGTGGAAATGATATCAACATATATAGAGCCCAGTGTGCAGTCACCATTTTAGCAACAAGTCTACCAGTTAACAATACATCTACTGACACACTAACTTGGATACATCATCAGTGTTGATTCCTA
Organism: Xipholeptos notoides; assembly: GCA_036873565.1. Lineage (NCBI taxonomy): Eukaryota > Metazoa > Mollusca > Cephalopoda > Idiosepiidae > Xipholeptos > Xipholeptos notoides. The sequence continues at coordinate 2,849 of JAYKTE010117663.1, forward strand.
AAATTTAAAAAAATGTTAAAATGGTGATTGCTCATTGGGCTCTATATATGTAGATATCATGTCCACCATTTTAACAAAAAGTCTACCAAAATATACATCAAAGAAGGTTGCTAGTTACATATATGCATAGTTGGCCATGTAAAGCCTTTTTTCTTTATTTCTGTTTAAAAAAAAAGAAAAAAAAAGAAAACCTAAAAGAACAGCTTATTCACTCACGGGGCAACCAACTTCACAAATGCTGCTATTGATATTTCACCAATCCCTAATCCTTAACCATGAGACTTGTCAACTCAATGTAACTCGTCTAGGTGAAGGGCAACACTGATTACAAAAGCCCAGGGATATAATGAGCATGTACAACTGGCCTTGTGCCTAACTTGGGTTTGTGCTCGACCAAGTAGATATATCCTAATCCTTAACTATATTTTGATTGGTTCTTTAACCAAGAAAATGAAATTGTGCAGGTGTATAAAAGAGTTTAAAAGGACATTTCTGTGTAATTTTGGTGAGGCATTTTTTATGAAAGTATATAAACTTATTAAAGTAAAGACAGTTCACTCCAAACATTTCTTATTATGGTATTGAGAATGACTGCCTAAACTGGGAATCGGCTCTGACTAAATAGAGCCAGTCAGAGAGTTACCGGAAGTACCCAGAGTCCAACCACTATTGAGTGGAGGGGTGTCACCCACAACAACTATATATATTAATTTGATGCAAAGGAATTAACATATATACCTCTAAACAGTGGAAAATGTAATGGATTTTGTTTGTTGTTTAGAATCCTTGACATGAGGCATGGTAATTTGTATAAATTTATTACGCAGACTGATCTTCATCTTTGTATTTTTAAAATTTACTATGTGTTGGTCAGTTTATCCTTTGAAGAAGACCAAAGGATAAATTGGCTAAAATGTCATAAATTCAACAAATAAAAAGATGAGGACGAGTCTGCATAACAAATATACAAAGTAATGAATTTTCTATATAAACTTTTATAGGTTATCAGGATATGAAAATATAAATGATATAAAATCTATTTAGTTTGAGAATCAGTGAAGCCGATTGTATTTTGTTGCAATATTTTTGCCATAATGGCCACCTTTTGTCAGGGGTATGAGTGAACTGGTTTGCCTGTTCCATTAAGTATGCAGGTGAAAATTAAATCAGCCAATCACAGGGCAGAATCTACGAAGACATTTTTATTTAAAGAACTGGCAAAACAAATCTAACTCGAATCTCATTGAAGTAACTACTGCTACTAACCAGATTTTCATTGGATTACCATCTTGCTGGCTGGAATATTACAAACCACAACCCGCTCATATTTTGGACCTTTACCTCTGCCGTGGAATCATTATTAAATTCCTTATTATTAGGGATCAAGTTATACCAAATGGTTCACGATCCAAAATATTTAAATGTAAATTTATTTTATTCAATTACTGAGAGTGTAAAACCAAAAAATAAAACAAGTTAATAAGGTTACCAGTGTTTTAGTATTAAAAATATATCTTGTTTTTTTATGAATTACTCTTTATTTTGTAGATCTCCCTCTTATTAATATGAATAAACGAGAATAAATGAAAGAATTGTTTGTTGTTCTGTTCACAGTGCCTTAGAGAGAGGGGAAGTCCAATGCTATTAGTTTATTTAGCTTTTAAAGTTAATTGTGGCATGCTAATAAATTTTGAGTTCTTGTTGAAGGTCAAACTTATATTTCATTCATTAGTAAAATTTGTGCAAATATACCAGAAGTAAAGATACTCTTCACATAAACCTATTAATAGAAAAGCAAATGTACAAATATTTTTACAATACATTCTATGAGTTTATTTATTTTCTGATATACTTATTTTTATCATTATTTCTTCTAGGATTACAAGGAAAGCCACTTAACCTATGGCATATCAATCTTAGTGGGTCATTTTATGCCAACAAAATTTTAAGAAAAAAATCATTAGATAGAATAATTGCTGAATTTAATCAGGGTTATTGGATGTTAACAAAATTTTATGATAAATTCATCAACAAGAAATAATTATTCTGAATTAATAGTAATCTGATAGAAGAATATTTTATAAATATTAGGCTGTCCCAAAAGTTTGTAAACACATTAAAATTTTACTCGCCAGGTAATAACAAAATCAACAAAAATTATGCCTCAAAATAAAGACCATCATTTTCCAAGACTTTCTGCCATCATATTTGGTGAAAGTAGCATTCAGCCTGCTTCAAATCAAAGAATTCTTGATATGCTTCCTCAATTTCATCAAACAAGAACTTTTGGGACAACCTAATAGTTTGTAGAAAAAAAATCTTACCTAGCAGAAAAACGTTTGTTAAATATTCTTTGTAAATAAACAATTTAGACAATTTCATTGAAGTATTCTATGTCTGGAAAATAATTCAATGCTTTATCCAGTTTGTATTTTAAGCTTTGATTCAAGACCTGGTTATAGTTGGATATTTGCTAAAATCACATTAATTTTAGAGTGCAATAAATTCTTTTCAAGTTAAGAATTATCTGGCTGTTCTTTTATTTGTTTTTTCTTTCTTTTCACGTTCGTAAGTTTATATGTTTGACCTAATTTAGTGACTCACCTCTAGATGCAGTTATGCCTGTATTTTATCAATCTTCTCAATTTCCTCATCATCATTATCTAAATATATTTATACTAGTTTACGACAAGGTGTCTTTATGCTTTTATTTTTTCTGATTTGTACACTATTTAACTTTATAACATAACTAAGATGGATATACTTAGTTTTGGCTTTTTATATAAGACACAGGATGTTTTCTTTTCTCACCTAGAGCAATCAAAATGCAAACTATGCCTGTTATACTCTCAGAATAATCATCATGTACACAGCATTAAAATGAACCAATAATTTATTCTCATAAATAATTTATAAAATATTCAAGAATATTAAAAGATCGTATATTACTATAAATATATATACAAAATATTATAAAAAACAAAAGAAAATAGGTGAAAACAAATAAAATTGAACTTGTTTTTAAATGAGACAAACTTTTTATTTATATTGATATTTAAGAAACACAAGAATATTATTCAGAATTTCATTTACTTCATCTAGATAATTCAGAATAATCCTTCAAATAAATATCAGCAATGTTTTCTGCAATCAATTTTCCAAATTATCACAGCACTGTGGTTTGAGATTAGGTCATATTTATGTGGCAGTTGGCCTCAGCATCATATCTACTAGGTTGTAAGTTTTCTATTTCAGAGGTTTTTATCTGCTAGGCACATTGTCTGTAGAAATTATGATCTGCACCCATTCAGATTTTATATTCAGTATTATCCCTATCCTAGATGAGTTAATGAGCTATATCTTCCCAAAACAATTGAAAGTGAATTGATTTGAATTCACATTATACAATTCCAAAGTTTGAGCATTTAACAACACACCCACAGCAATTAATCTATTCTAATAGAACTATTTCCTGTTTTAATTAGTGTATTTAAACTACCATTGTTACAATTATGTATGTATTGTTTTAACAACTTTAACAACACATTCTTTACTTTATACACATGGGTAAATTGCTTTTATTCCATTAACAATGAAATACTTAAAATGTTAAATGTTCTTTATTTGATATGAAGACTTCCAAGTTAAGATAAAAATACTTAGGAAAAAATTTAGATTATACATCAGCTGAAATATTGTGAATATAACAATAAAGATGTGGACAATAGTCTGAATACTGAAAATATTATGAATGATCAAGTATCATCTTAATCATTCCAAAATATTATATACCAAAACATTAAATATTTTCATCATCTTGTAGAGGATTGTTTGTTACTTGTTTCTGTATTACGTTCTGTGTTATGTTCTGTATCTTTCCAGGTACTCAATAAACCCTTGGTCATTGCGACCCGATAAAAAGTAATATTGTACTTATTTATCTTGTGGTTTTCTCACCTTTTCTTTCTTCATGTTTTCTTTCTGTAGAGGTGATCAATCTGTTATTTACTCTACCCTGGAAAACATTTTGATAATGATTTATTGCTGTTAGCACTTTGATTAAAGAAAATAAACTGGACTAGATAATGATTGAAAGAAAAAGAAAAATCAACGATGATGCAGCTATTGTTATTTTTCTGTTTATTCCAGACTTTTGCATTGGTGTAATCATTTTCTCATCCATGTCATTATTATCATTGTATAATTGTTCCATTACTATAAGAATTCCCACACCGGCCACTCACAGCACTTGCATGATGTTCACAGGTCACTGTTTCAGAAACAAAAAATAGAAGACTTAGCAGTGTACTTCTATGAAATATTAAGGCATGGCAATCTTGGTGTGAAACTATCAAGTATGTATATTCAAAAACTTGTTTGTGATACTGGTTGCAAACTCTGAGAGTTGAAACCAGTGATTCAGAATCAGAATAAATGAAAAAGAAAAATTGAATGGCTCAGGGCAACCAGTCTTATTAAAGGATTATCATTTAAAAAACAACCATCACTTTCTACTCCTCCTGTGTGTATCCTGGCTGAAAAAATACTAACTTCTTAACTGAATATCTGTTTTTTTTTTTTAGTATTCAGGGTACTATCCTTGTTGGAAAGGGAAAGTCCACTTGGGACTTTTCCCTTTCCAACAAGGATAGTACCCTGAAACAAATTTTTGACCATTCAGATTTATTTTGTTGCTATCAAGAAGAATTTTTTGTCTGTTTTTCACTGAATTAACAAGTAGGATATCTTTTTAAATTCTATTTCTGCAGAAGTTTGGAATTGATTTGAAGATTCTTTTGAAAAAGCATTGACCTTGTCTTCAATTTTTTTTTCTTTCATCAGGCTACATCCCAACATCCTAAATATATCTAGACTATGAATGATAACCTGCTTTTTCAAATTCTTTTTTTTTTCTGAAAAGCATGTAACTTCTTGTATAAGTAAAAATCTGAACACTGATAACCTATTGATCCAGTTGGAATGAACTCCTCCTTAGTATATAGTATATTATATAGCCATCTTATCTTTATGACATTCTTTCTTAAATTTTTTGTGAACTACCTAAATGATTAATTTGGTTAGACTATGTTATTTTTATCTAATAATATTTAGGTCATTCATATTAATAAATTTTAGGTCATTTAAACCTCCAAATAATTTTTCAAAACGAACATGTTTCTTTAGTTCATGTTTTGCTAAGATAATAGGTTTAATTTAAGTGATTAGGGATTTCACACATTTACCAAAGATGAACATGACGACTTTCTTTAGGAAAAGTAATAATCTAAAAAAATATTCCAAAGTAAATTAGTTTAAAATCAGGTGTTATTATTAGATACCATGCTGAAATATTCTGGACTTTTACTTGAATGGTTTTGTATTTTTGGTGTTTATGATATTTAAGAAAATCTAGTACCAGCAGAAGGAATATTTGTTAAATTGCTATTGTAGTGGTATTAGTATGAAGAATGATAGTAGATGAGAAAGCTAGAAAGGGACTAAAGTTGAAGAAATTAAGAAATTGTGAGAAAGATAAAGAAAAAGAAACTGAGATTAACATTTTGATTTATCATAACTCAAATTAATCAACTTTTGTTAAGGAATGCTGTTTTGTGTTAGATTATTATCATTATTATTATTATTATTATTATTATATCAATACCGCCACTAACCACACAAACAAACAAGACATACATGACCGACTGAGGAGGAGGGCTTGCAGTCACTGACTGCAAGGTATGCAAAGCATGCTGGAGTGCGAGAGGAGACTTATTGTCGCTCTGCCTTCAGGAATCACCACCAGGCATTGGTGGATTAAAAAAACAAAAAACTCTGCCAATGGCTGATGTGAGAACTAGATGGAGAAGGAGGAAAACCCGACGAGATGTGACATCATACAGTCTTTGAAGTGATGTCGGTCAAGTGAGTGTTCATGGCCGTCACGCAGCCACAACCACCCAAATCAACATCCACAGCAAATGGCACTATGTTGCCCTTCCTCTTCTCCTCGAATAAACAAAGATAGGGGACAAGATGACAGTACCCGATACTCGGACACGAGTGGGAGTCGTCATATCTGAATGTTAAGAAAGACAACAAATGTAGTTCCTTGATGCCCAAGTGCCATTGTAGAACTTATTGAAGTGAACAATTTTAAGGCGATCAAGTGTCATAAAATATTTTTTCTATGGAGTATAGTAATGGTTGCTAGAACCTTCTCTCCATTTCACACAACAAAATAAAGAACTTTAAATTGTAAGTTGATCATTATAAAAAAATAAAAAGAAATAAAAAGAAGACAAAGCCACACTTTATAGGACTATAAAGATAGGAAGAATACAATACCTATGATTTTATAAGCTTTTAGTAAGATGACTGTTCAGTTGTGCACACTATGTTTTAGGATTTTCTCACTTTTCCCTCATTTGATATAACATCAAACATTATTGATATTTTTATGAACATATGAAAAAAATGTTTGATTAACTTATGCTTTATTTTAGCTATTGTTCTTTTTTGGTATATTGAATGTTACACACTCTAAATATTCTTGAGGTTTTGTCTGTCTTAATTCTAATTTTAAAAATTTCATATGAATTTGATATTTTCTTTTTATTCTTAGATCCCTTTCCAATTGAAGAAGGTAAGAAAATAATGCCAAAAACCCTATTCTCCCCTCTACACAATGGAAATATATTCACTAGGCTCTGTTTTTTTTTAAAAGCTTTTCAACCTTATTTTCTCTGTGTACATGGCTTTTGCTTGTTACCTGTTTTGTTGTCACCTTTCTATAGGAATCTATTTTTTTTTTTCTAAATTTTAATTTTGTTTTATGTAAGAATAAAAGGAGGCAACTAAAAAAAGAGCAAATTGTTGATTTTACTTGAAGATAGAATAATTCATCTTTGATATTTTTTTCTTTTAGGATTATTGACCTTTTTGGTTGAAGGAAGCTATTATCTCACTTGTGAAGCAAATTCCTAATGAAATCTAAAGAAATAAAATCTATCAAGTTGTTCAAAGTTCTGTTCTTCGTAGAATAATAGAATATCAATTTTGAATTTTACCTGTACAACTTTCATCTCTTTTCTTGAAAAAAGAAGCAAATATCAATATTGATTTCATAAAAATTGCAAAGTTAAGCTTTATTGAAATCCAATTATCATTATTATAAAACTATTTCCTACACATTAGCTCAATCCAAAAAGAAAAGTATTTTTAATGAAAGAATTTCAAATAGCTTAACTTTCTCTTAATACATTCATTCTTTGACTTTTATTAATTGCCAATCACCAAAGGTGAATTCTCACATTTTAATCTGTTAATCACAATAATAGTAATCAAAGAATAAGAAAAAACATTAGGAAGCAAATAAATATCTCATTTTTCAATTACTATTATTTAATTTGAACTCTATTTAAACTTGCTAATTGTCCTTGTCTTCTTTATATATATGCATATAAAGTGAAACACATGTATGTTTTATGATTATTATTATAATATGTATAAAACAATCAGTTAAAGATAACTTGATCATCTCTATGCCATAATTTAAAGTTGGGTAGAGCACTAGCTCAAGACATAATTTTATGAAGTTTTATAACTCTGTTGGATGAGAGAAAATAGAAATGTTCTATCATATTTCCTTGGGAGAGAAGAAGGAAAAAATATCAGAAGACTCCTCTGGTTTTCTGAACTAAAAATGAAAAGTAAAAATTACAATAACTATAAGTTAATGTTTTTAACATAAATCTTAAGGCAAACTTTTGTTTTATGTTATGTTTATAAAACATTTTATCTTGATAATATGAAAGAGAAACTCATTTTTGCAGTTGTGCTAAGGCCCAACTTGATGCTATACTTTGTCAACCCTATTTGAAGTAAACCTTTGAAGAAAATATTGCTAATATTGAAGTGTATTCAAAAATATTCTTTAAAGCATATCAACCCTTGCTTATTAGTTATTTAATGTTGAAATAGTTTAATCTAATATGTTCTATTAATGTAATTTTCTTTGTTAAATTGATAACTTTGAAAAGATTTATTTTCAGTGAGTATTTAATGTTATTTTCAGTGAGTATATAATGTTATTTCAACTCTTTGTTCCATATGAATACAATTTAAGTTTTATACATCTTTCCCCTGCTCCCCTTTTCCACCAAAATCACTATTACCACACTTATTTCATCCCACACAATTATTTTTCTTTTTATTCACTTACTGTACAACATTTTCTCTTGTTTCTTCAATTTCTTCTTCTTCTTCTTCTTCTTCTTCTTCTTCTTCTTCAATCTCTTGTTCTTGTTCTTCTTCTTCACTTTCTTATTTACTTTCTTCTTTGTCTTCATCTTCTCCATCTTCTTCACTTTCTCTTTCTTTTTCTTCAGGTGCTTTTTGTATCATCCACTTTGCCTTTGTTGATCATAATGTTCACCACTTGGTTTCAATTTTGTGAATTTCTTGTGATATATATATATATATATGTATACCCCTAATGTTTTGTTTTGTTGATATTTTTTGACATTGCATGATAATTTTAATTGAAAAATATTTCAGTTTCATTTATATTTTTTATTTGTTTTTTTGAACCCTGAAAAAAATATCTTAAGATAATTCAAAATTTCTTTGAATTAAGAAAAAATATGTGAAAATTTTTTTTATTTCCTGCATGACACTGGAAAGCAGATGGAACATTTTTTAATTGTTTTGTCAGAGATCAGATTTCAATTGAATTTTCAGTTATTTATTTTGTCTCAACAGATCCTTGCCATCCTCAAATTACCTTACAACAAACAAATCCATTATTTTCTCAAATTCACTTTTGATTAATTTACATTACAATCAGATTGATTTGAAATAGATGTGTCTCCTCTTTGATAAATTTTGCATTTATAAAAATCTCAGAATTAATGAAAATATAAACTTACAATGAAATATCAATAAAAGATGAATTTAATTTTTTCTGAAGGTTTATCTTAAATCAAAAGAAAAACTTAAATCACTTTAAATTTTATTAGAAAAAATTTCATCTGAGCCAATTTAATTATAGTTCAAATTTCTTTCAGTATTTAATTTTAATTATTTTAATTAAATGAAAATAATGCTTTATAACAATAAATATAATCTCCTCAACAATGTGTTCAGTTGGTTAATCTATCAGGTTGGTGCTAAAGTTTTTGCTGATTTAAAAGTTTATATTGAGAATGAAAAATTGTGTGTTTTGAAATATTTTATTCATAACAATAATGTCCTTTTGCTCTCTAGTATAACATGATTCCACCCGTCAACGAGCTCATAGATGTCTTGCTTGTAAAATTCTTTCGATTTTTATGTGAAATATGAAACTCTTTTTCAATTTCTTATCCTAATGTGAGCATAAGACCATCTAAATGGTTTTGTAATCTTCAAAATGAGTTATAATCCAAGGGTGTTCGGCCAAGAGAATATGCTGAATGGGGCAAAATTTCCAAAACAAAATTCTCCTTGGAGAGCTTTGGTCAGTTGCTCTGTGTGTGAGTGAGCATTATCATTATGGAAGATGACTCCCTTTCTGTTGACTAAAGAAGGTCTGGATCAAAGCAGTTGGTATACCAGAATTGTATGGGTTATATTAAATTAAATTGAGATTACTGTAGAATTTTCAGTAACAACTGCTTCCAGTTGATTTGAATTAAGTTTTTTCAGAATACCACATCTAACCTTATCTTTCATGCTGAAATTTCCTTTGCAAAAATGAAAAAAAAAACAAACATGCAACTCCTCTCCTTCACTGCATCATTTCCATAAGCACCCTGAATGTTTTGTACTTTCACTGGAACCTCTATGAAAAGGGTAAAGCAGGTCTAATATGTTCTTAAGATGGGATGAACATGAGTACAAATGTTGCAGAAAATATGAATGATGCTTTTAATAACCTGGATGAAGAAGTTATAAATCACTCACAATCTTATATTTCCGTAGTAGGCATAATATAAATTTAAAATTCCTCTTTTATAAACCAGCAAAATCTCTTGCAGTGACATGATATTTGGCTTTTTTAATAATAGCCTAGAAATATCTTGGATGTTACTAGTCTATTGTTGAGAAAGCAAATTTACTGCCCTGAACTTAATAGTAAACCATAAATATATATATGGATGTAATTTTAAATATCTTCCTATTGGTTTTCTGTGTTTCTATTTATCTTTTCCTTGTTGTAAGATAACTTTACATTTTTTCTTTTTTGTGGAATCAAAACATTTTTATATTTTAACAAAATCTTTGTAATTGATAAAGATGCAAAACTAATAAGATGTCTTTTTTTCACTTTCAGAAAAGCATTTCTTTCATAAAATGAGCCTTATTAAAAATTATTTAACATTATTTTTTCTTTTTTAAATAATCCTTCATTTGATTTGGAGTTTTCTCCTTATGAATTTGGGGTTGGGTAGCCCATGGAATAGTGGTAGAAAATTAAACTTTTGAATCATCAGTTCAAATTCCTTTTGGTTCATTACATTCATATTTGGACAAATGTTTTTGTGGCAAGTATGATTCCTGTCATGTCCATTTTTCATTTTTATTACATTATGTTTAGGCAAGGAAAAACATTTGTTCAGAAAAAATGATTTCTAATAGTAAATGACTGTACTTACTTACAAAGGGTTGCCTTATTCTGGGGCTCTTTTGATGTTGGGGACAGTGTCTCTCCTTCCTGGGGGCGCTGATAACAGCATTCTTATTGCATGGTTGAATAAACTATTTTCTTGCTGTGATCACTTTGATCAGGACTTTGTTGATAATAAATGGGAGACGGGGCAAAAACAACCCGAAGAAACATTTAAATTTCTTAACTAATTTATCAGGCTTCTTCATTAAATTCCACCATTTAGCTAACCCTGTCTAACAAGCTTGTTTTCAAAGAATGACTAAAAATAGTCTTAACCTCCTATTTACTATTATATAATTGGAACTTTGTCTGTGTGTATGTGTGTTCGTTCCCTAGACTCCAAAATGGCTGAAAAGATTTTCTTGAAATTTTACACAACATTAATCCATATATCTGGGAGTGGTATAAGCCAGGTTTTGTATTATAATACTCCCGATAATTATCGAAAATCAAAACACTCTTTATTAATTCATTTATAATCGGTAAAGCCATTTTTTCTTTCATTCTCAAGTTGTTGCCAAGAACAGAGCAAGGCCGGTGTAATACTGTTATCTATAAGAGTGAAATTATCTGTCTGTCTGTCTATGTACAATTTTCCCTATCAAACTCCTCTGTCATTTTTTGATCTACAGACTTGAGATTTAACATTCAGGATAATCAGATATGGGGCAAGCTTTTTAATTGGTTTTTTGGTTAGAAATTTAGCTACCAAGAAGTCAAAATTGAAAAATTTGACTTTTGCGGTCTCTACCAAACTACTCTGCCAGTTTTGGGACTAAACACTTGAAAATTTTTATATGTTACTTGGACTCGGGGAAACTTATTTTATTGGCTTTGAGTTGGAAAAATATTTGCTAAGAGGTGAACATTGGGGTCAAATTTGAAAAATTTGACGTTTGTGGCATCTAATAAACTACTCCGTCAGTTTTGGGTCTAAACACTTGAAATTTGACATTCAGGATATTCAGACATGGTGCAAGCTTTGTAATGGTTTACGGTCGGAAACTTAGCTGCCAAGAAGTCAAAGTTGAAAGATTTGACATTTGCAGTCTGTACCAAACTACTCTGCCAATTTTTGGACTAAACACTTAAAATTTTTTATATTTGTTACTTTGACCCAAGGAAAACTTTTTAATTGGCTTTGAGCTGGAAAAAATAACTTCTAAGGGGTCAAAATGAGTGTCGATATCGAAATTGTTTAATCGTTCATCCGAACAACGCCAGGTGCATCTGATCTATCTATCTATCTATCTATAAAAGTGAAATTGTCTGTTTGTCTGTGTGATTTGTCTATATCTACTTTCTTTTTCTTCTTCCTCTATTCTTCTTTTTTCTCTCTCTTCCTTTATCAATTTTCTTCTTCCAATCAACACCCCAAATTCATTTTTATTTCTTTATTTATATGCTTTTGCTTTTTCTCATTGTCAGAAATATCAAAATAAACATTTCTAATAATAATCTCATTATTTTGATTACTTCTGTTATTTTTTGGTTTTTCAGAAAAAGTTGAATTAACTTCTTCTCAAGTCAAATTACGTAAGTATACATTTTTTCTGTGATATGTATCTTATAAACATTATTAATTCTATGACATATGATACTAGTAAATACATCAAGTGAAGAACATCTTTTATTTGAATAATGAAGTGATTATTAGATTGAAATTTCCTCATGAATTTAAGAAAAACCATTATAATTTCATATTGTTGAATATAGAATTAGGATAATTCCTTCAAAATCTTACATTCAAATGTTTAATGTAATTGGGTGTCTCTGTGTATGTATATGGAAGATGGCTGAAATGCCTTAAGTTCTTTTGGGCTGATATTTATCATCAAAGACAATAACGTTAATTAAAATAAAAGCTTATTCCTCATTCCTCTTTCTGATCAATGCTGGCAGTGAGGTGGTAGTGTGGTAAAAGCTTGAACCCTGGAATCGTATTATACCTGTTCAAATCCCAGTCAAAATCATTACATTCACTTTCAGCTATTTCCAGCAGATTAAGCTCATTAATTTTGGGAAATAACTCATCTAGGTGTAAGGATAACACTGATTCCAAAAGCCCTGGTGAATGAGACCAATTCCCAAATTACTGATGTTTGCCCTATTTTTTTTTACTTAGAAATTAAATGTTTGAATTCCAATTTTAACCAGTATCTTTATTTTCTGTTTCAATTTAATTAATACCATTCCATGATTGTCAGTAGCAATGAGTTTTACAAAATCACAAAACCAATATTTTATCTTTAATCCTATTGGCATTTATATTTTAATGTACAGTTATAAATTCATAACAAACCTTCCATAGTGTAATTCTCTAGATGGAATGAATTTTTATATTTTTTAGTATTTTAGACTATTCACAAACATTTTCTTTATTTAGTGGATATGATGGCAATAATGAGAACAACAGTTAGCAAATAATAATGTTCATAAATTTGAGCACTTTCATTCACATCCATTTTCTTTTTCATTTATAGAGATCTTGAAGATCTTGAAAAATAAATTAAAAAATTTGAATGGCAGAGAAAACCTAGTAGAAGGAAAATATTGCTTTTGACAGCTATATTAATTATTTCTTTTGAGTTTTAGATTCTTGTTGAAAAAAAGGAGTGACCCAAATTCTGATTTATTTCTTATATTGTTGTTTCATCTTCTTTTCTCCAATTTTTTTTCTATCATTTTTCAATTGTTTTTCATTTCAGTATTTGCACATAATGCACTTCCATTTGTTGGTTTTGGTTTCTTGGACAATGTTCTAATGATTGTTGCTGTAAGTATCTAAAGATGGGAAGATGAAAAAGTTTGTTTTTCTTACAGAAAAATAAAAGACAAAAAGTGAAAAAAAAAATGTCCACATTTCTGTTACATGATTTTTTTCTACTTTTAATTATCATTGTGTTCTTGTCGTGTGCTTTTGGTTTCTGTTTTTAAAATAAAGTTTTCAAAGAATAGCAACAAATTTTCATTATCTTTTAAAACTTTTTTAAAGTGATTTGATAAAATTATCTTTAAATGATCTTGTCTTTTTCCCCAAGACTTTTAGCAATAAAATTCTATCTTATAAAATATTTTATTTTTCATTTTTGTAAATGGCTTCTTTTAAAAATGGTTTCTAGTTTTCTTTCTTAATTTGATGCTAAAACATTTTCATTGTCCAATTCTAAAAGCTTTTTGAAAAATATTTCTTGATTTCTCCTACTTCCTTGTTAACAAGAAAATAAATGAAAAATCAATCTTATTTTGCTAATAGGTGTTAATCTGTTTTTATATTTCTCTATTCAGACTTTTATGGTGAGCTTAAAAATTCAGTTACTTAACCCCTTAACCAGCAGGTTTTCTGATAAAAATGTTTCATTTCTAGCCAAATTTTTTAATATGTTTATTTTATAGTATTATTAATGCTGATTAAGAAAATGTGAGAGAACTTGTCTTTTAGCGCTATTTGAAAAATTAATTTTTGAAGAGATATCTTGCTCTTAGGTTAAAAATACAATTTGGGTAAAGACCAGTTAAATCATCATTGCTGATTAAGAGGTTAAGGAAGGGTGAGAGAACTTGTCTTTTAGCGCTATTTAGATAATTAATTTTTGAAAAGATATCTTGCTATTATGTTCAAAATACAATTTGGATAAAGATATTGCTTGTTAAGATGTCTATAAGGAAGATAAATAATTCAAAACTCAATAGCTTTATCTTAGAAGCTATGATATTCACATTGAACAAGAATATTTTAGAGAAAACACTATTGAAGCCTATTACAATGCGATAAATAAGATAAGTAATAAAGCTGTTATAATTACCTGTGTTCATTTACTAACATTTCAGAATAATTATTGACAAATAAAGAAAAGAAACCTATTCTTAGGTTGCTACAAGTTCATTTGTAATCATCATATTTAAGGCTGAATGTTATTTAACATTTTTATTGACTTGATTTTAGAATTTAATTTGTTGATTTTTGGGTTTTTTCAAAAACATTGATGCATTTTAAATTATGAGAATATGATGAGAATTTGTAACAGCATATTTCCATGAGATATAGATATCTTGAAGCCTTATGAAGCCTGTCTAAAACCCTCGGAATAATCCTCGTTTTTGAGGCTTTCTAAAAAGGATTCAACCTTTATTTTTCCGATGTGAAATAGAGACGATAGCACAGCACCACTCTACACAGTGAAGGAAGACACCTTAATATGCATGCGTAAAGTTTTGTGTGAACTTCCAGCGCGTGAGTCGCTGCTTGTTGGTAGCTGAATGAGGTGCTACACAACATGTTCGTCGGATTACCGATTCTCTCAATATGACTGATCATGTTAAGCAACAGTACTCCATCAAATTTTGTCAAAAGCTTGGCGATTCTCAAAGTGAAACAATTTGTAAGATTCAGTGTGTGTTTGGAGAAGATCTGATGGGTGTAACACAAATTAAGGAGTGGTTCAACCGAATAAAAAATGGCTGCCCATCAGTGGAGAGTGACCAGTGTTCTAGCATGCCCCCAAACTGCTCAGAGTGCAGCTGTTGTTGAGAAGGTGAAACATTTGATGATGGCAGATCGCCATTCGAGTGTGAGGGAGTTTGCTGAAGTGAGTAAAGATTTCACTGATGCAATTTTGCATGATGACTTGGGCATGCACAGAGTGTTAGCAAAATTGATGCCAAATTTGTTGTCGCCGGAACAAAAGTACCTCCATGTTCAAGTTGCACAGGACCTTCTGGACACTGCAAACAGCTTGAATTTCTGAAAACCGTGATAACTGGAGATGAGTGATTGGCATATGGGTATGACCCAGAAACAAAGAGACAGTTGTCGCAATGGAAGCATCCCGAATCTCCAAGGCCAAAAAAGTGCGACAGGAGCAAAGCAAAATCAAGGTGATGCTGGCTATCTTCTTTGGAATTGTGCATCAAGAATATGCACCGGAAGGACAAACAGTGACAAAGGAGAACTATCAAGATGTTCTCTGCTGTCTCAGTGACGCAGTTTGGCGCAAAAGACCAGACATGTGGAGTGTGAAAAATTGGTAACTACACTGCGACAATACTTCTGCACACCCATCCCATTTGATCCAACATTTCTTGGCCAAATATGGAATTCCAGTCGTTCACCAACCTGCCTACTCTCTAGACATGGCTCCTTGTGACTTCTCGTTGTTTCCAAAATTGAAGACGCCACTGAAAGGATCCCGTTTTGAGAGTAGAGAAGAGATAATGTAGAATGCGACGGCAGAGATGAACACCATTCCAATAGAAAATTTTCAGAGGTGTTTCCAGCAGTGGAAGGATCAGTGTGCTAAGTGTGTGCAAGCACAAGGGGCCTACTTTGAAGGGGATTAGGGTCCAAACCCCGTCAGGTATGTGAAGTATTTTTTCTGGCCAAGTTCAGATACTTTTTAGACAGGCCTTGTATACATGATTCTGTTTGGGTTTTGATAAATATAAGAGAAATATTTTAGTTACAACTTATTTTCATTGCTTTTGCAGAGAGGAAACTTTTATTGCTCGACTTTGAGTTGCATATACCTGAGAATTGGTCTGTTAATCTCTTGAGAGGATTACTAATGTAGGCAATTGTGAATTAAGATAAATAGCTTTCTTTTAATTAATACTTTTGAAGTTTCTAATTCCCCATTAGTGTCTCTATTGGCATGGATGATTAACTTAATGTTTGCTGCAATTATCGATGCATTTCTAATTAAATCTCCCTCTGATGTTTAACGATAAGCCGTTGGTTTTACCTAACTATGCCTGTATTCTGGTTTCAAACTTAACTGTCAGACATCCATAAATATACAAGGGTCATTCCAAAAGTAATGCCTCTTATTTTTTCATCCCACCTGAATGGATCTGAGGGGATTACAAATTGCATTGTTATGATGATTGAACTTTTGCATTCATTACCTGAAAGTTCAACCATCTGTTCCAGATATTGACGGTGTGAGACTCTAAGGAAGCAACCTATGTCATGGACGTGCATCAGAAGCAGGGATGTGTCATTGTATTCTTTTGTCCAGAAAAAAATTGAACTGATCAACATACACTAGTACCTGTTAAAAGTTTACAAAGATGATGCAGTTGATGTCAGCACAGTTAGGAGATGGGTTTGTCAATTGCAGAGTGGCGACAGAGATGTAAGTGATAGATGCAAAAATGGACCTCCTCATTCCTCACTGGCAAAAGTACATTAAGAATGGTGGTGACTATGTTGAAAAATAAATTCTGAGGTACAAAAAGTCACTCATCTTAATAGTACTACTTCAGTCTTCGTAGCTCTTTGACTTTTAAAAAATAGGTGGCATTACTTTACTATTCAAAACTGAATTATCATTAACTTAATAATTGAATAAAAAGGTTAATTGTTGAAAAATGCAGGAAAACTGTAGGTAATAAATACTTTTCTTTAGTAAAAACATTTTACTACTGAATAACAAATTTAAATTAAAGATTGAGACTAATTCAATTTTTCTTCTTTTAATAAAGATTTAGAATGTGAGTTTAATAACAATTAATATTTTGTGTCAAGACAAACTTAATGGAATTGAACAGAACAAAAGTAATATTCTTTTTTAGTTTAGTTGTTTTCCATAAGGAATGATAGACAATTTTGTTTTTAGTTATATGGGTTTTTCTGTGCAAGAGCTATTTTCTAAATCTAAAATATAATTTCAGTTTTTATAAAGTTGGTCTTACTTTTATCGTCAAGGTGCACATTTTGCAAAATACTGGCTTTTCAAATTTACAAATCATTGACATAGATTTTGTTACATTTTTATCATTGGTTTTATTTATTCATTTTAGTGATTTATTCATCCCCCCCCCCCATTTCATTTATTTATTTATTCATCTCTCCATTTTATTTTTTTTTCTCTTCTTCACCAATTACTGCCATTGTGTTTATTTTAGTTGTACAATCTTTTTATTATCTTTGGTGTTCCTTCAATGTGCTTAACATTCTTCATCCCACAATACAGTGTAAATTTTATTTCAGGTGTCCTTTTCTCCTCCCCTTCTATCCCTGCACTCCTAGCACTGGGAAAATGTCAAAAAACTTGGTAATAAAGATCAAGTATTTGTTGTATTTTTATTTGGTGGAGATAAAAACAGGTTGCAAAGGTAAAATCTCAGATCCATTTCTATTTTGAAAGGCTGACATTTTCTTGCGAATAATTCTTACATACTACTCACTGTTCACTCTCCCTGGTAAATCCAGCAATTGCTAACTGAAAAAAATATTTAAAAAAAGCAAAATATCTTGAAAGTTCCCAAATTATGAGGTGGAAATTCAGTGAGTAAATGGTTCAGTGAGTAAATGGTTCAGTGGTTAGAGTTTGGAATTAATATCTTATGTTCACTTTTAGACTAATACTTTTGGGAAAGGGAGTGATCCTTTATGGGTTAAATAGTGCAACTACTGTTTTTATAATAATCTGTTAACAAAAAGAAAGATATTTGTATATGAAAATTGTTCCTGGCATTAAATGTTGAGAAAAGTTGATATGTCAAAATTTTGAATTATACTAAAAACATCCAACTCTTGAAATGATATATGATGACCTACCTAGGATATCAATCTTAGCCCAGAGTAGATGTGTCTAATTTGCTGGATGCTGTGCACATGCCTCAGATGAACTTGTGTTGTCATTCCTCTTATGGAGACACCCACGATCACTCAAAGGATCTCAAAAACTCACCTTTCCAGACAGCATTTGCAGAAACATGCCATTGCCAAGGAAGACCTAACAGCTATACGGAAATACTGGAATGGTATAGTTAATTCTATCTCAGCTGTGGCTGCAACATAATGATGAAATGAAGCAAAATAACTAACCTAATCTGGTTTATATGAGTTACTGAAAAAAAAAAAAAGATTTTATAAATTATCAATTTTTAAATCTTGTCAGAAATTTTTCAGAATTGATTCTTTCGTTTTGTTATTGTTTTTCTTTTTTTTTTACACCTCACTTTTCTTTATTTTCATTTCTTTCCTTTTTTTATCTGGACATGATGCCATTGTGTGGTTTGGGATCCAACTTTCTTCATTTTTCCTTAATCTTTCTCAGTTTCACATTCATTTTTTTAGTATTTTATTAATCATTGTAAAATTTCTGAACCAACTGAACATTAGCAATGTTTGGCTTAGAGAATGGTACTGTTTTGATTTGAAAAAAGAAATGGCTGCTATAGCATGCTTAAAATGATAAATCCTAAAGTTTAACATACAAAAGGTAGTTGGTAACATTCATTTGATTTTATTTAAAAAATATAGATTGAATGTAAAAAAAATGTACAAAACAATGTAAATGTACAAAACAATTATTGATAACCAATGGGAATGAAAAAGATTATGCTTAAGATATTGTGATTTTGGAATAGATAAGGTGTATGCAACAGGCAGCCTATGGGCCAAAACCCCGCCCCAAGCCATTAAGTATAGTTCCTTTCCAACATTCTAGTTTTTTTCCTCATTATATGAAAATTTGTGAGAAAAATTTAATTACTGTAGTACTGTAGATAGGTTCAGGTGGCTCACTGAAAGTTCTATTTTTTTACTCTGTGTGTTAAATACATGTATTTAGAAAATTTTTAGTTTATTTTTTACATAAAAAAACAACAAAATTCCTCATTTCTGAATTTGTTTTTTAGCCTACCAACAAAAAATGTTGTACACCCCTGGTATAAAGATACTAATCTTATTTGAGGAAGAAAAATGTTCATATTTATGTTAATACAAAAGTTTCCATTTGAAGATGAGTACAAATTCAAGAATTTATAGTTCAGATTTGGTTTGAATTTGAGTAGTTCAACTTTAAATTGATATTATGAACATTTACTTTTTATTCCTGATCAAACATTTTAATCACTTTTATTGATTCTGATCGATAGATATTTTTCACCTTGTTATCAGTTTTTATGATTAAAATGAAAGAAAAACTTATTAATGCTAATTAATAATAAATTCTACATTTTAAAATTGATTTCATATCCATAACACATCTGACCCATATGAATGGTTATGAAGCCTTAATTAAAAGTTAAAAAAAAGAAAATGGGTCTATAGAGGGATAAAGATGAGAACAAAAGTTTGAATACCTAAATAATTCTAATCAATAACCTTCATCTCAAAACTTAAGACAAATCTAATGTTATTTTGTATTGTTTTATTTTTATTGTAACAATTCATAACCTGTTTGGTGATCACCCTCCTTCAAAAGTGCTTTGAAACACTCTTCATTGAGTTTAGAAGGTCTTCTGCTGCAATGTCAAAATCACCATTTTTTAACTTTGCAAACTATTTCTTAGCTGTAGAGTTGCCTATGACACCTTCTCTGTATACTTTTCAAATGTCTTTGGCTGCTTCAGTCGCCTTTTGGCCTTAATGAAAAGTGAAGAAGAGCAAATGTTGGTTTTTACGTCTTGGATATTCCATTTCTAAGCCTAAACTAAAAAATTAAATTACCCTGAATGACGATTAGCACTATTTTGTATGGCAGGAAAATTAATTTTATACATTTTGTCAAAAAGCAAAAAATTGTAA
>JAYKTE010117664.1:0-13495 GCA_036873565.1 Xipholeptos notoides
AAAAATCCTTTTTGTGGTTTGTCACTTATCATTTGTTGATCCATGCTGCCATTTTTCACTTACTTGATGAACTAATATATATATATATATATATATATATATATATATATATATTTTTTTCAATGTAAAATACTGTGACGTTTTCTTTCTACTGATTTTAGTTTTCCATAATCAACCTTTTAAAACTAAATCTTTTTAGTATTATCAGTAAATATACAAAATATATGTTGACCCAACAAAGTTTATATAAATAGAATAGATATTCACCAGGAAGTGAAAAAATTCAATAAATGATTTTAATATGTAAATTCATTCTTAAAGTAATTAGAGTAAAGATCAGTTAAATAGATTGTTAACTTCACAGTTCACTTGTCCTTTATTCCAAACTTGCATGCATGCACCATAAAAAATGATGCTATAAAAATGTTAGTAAAATAATAAGCAGAGAATGAAATAAGGATAATAAATACAAAAAATTAAGTTTGAACTGCCTAAGAATAAAAAAAAAAAAAAAATATCTGTCTTCAGTGTGTGACATGATACCTACAAATAAAAATAGTCAACAAATACACACTACTCAGAGATAAATTATAAAAAAGAAAAGTCCCAAGCTTTTCAACTCATGAATTTCATATTCAATAATTTTAAAGAGATTTTATTTCTTAGATTATGAAAAAATTTATCTTGTATAACTACAGCCCTCATAGCCCAGTTGGTAGAGAATCAGGCTTTTAGGCAATCTGAGAATTAGTTGTCTAAATGTAACCCCTATATATGGCATTTTTGTTTTGTAGAATACCCAAATCAGATATTTTTTTCAATTTATTAAAAACAGAAAATTAAAAAAAAAAAAAAAGATTTATCATTTATCAGAATTTCAAAACACAAATTAGTGATGGGACGATTCCTCAGAATCGGAATCGTTAATTGTGTATTTTTGGGGGAATCGGGATTGCATCGTTAAATAAATACCTTAGATTTACAATTCTTTCATTACGATTCTCTTTTTTAAGTTAATCATTAATCAACATTTTCCTGGAATCGGAATTTGACAAAATTTAGGAATCGTCCCAACACTAACACAAATACTACAAAATATATTATCGACTAAATTTCTATGTTAATATTAACAGCAGGCGTCAATCTTTTATCACTTTTTCTGCATGCAAGGATTTTAAGTTTTTTTCAACTTTGTCTTTTATTGCTTGTTATTGTCTCTATTTCTTTAAACTTTATAAAGACATTAATTCACTTTTGGTTTCTTGTAATATCTTTAATTGGGGTTGTATTTTCATTAATTTTATTCTATATACTTTCAAGCTTAAGGCAATTTTTTAACTTGATTCTATGAAATGTCTTGTATTATTATTATTATTATTATTTCTATTCTCAATTTTAATCCAAAACTAATCTTTTCTTTTCTGTGTGTAGGTCATGTCATAGTTCTCGTTCTCGGCATAGATCTCGATCCCGAGGAAGAAAATCCAGAAGTCCACACCGCAAAAGATCTCGCTCCAGGTCAAAGTAAGTTAAAAGTTACAGTTCTTGAAATTAAAGATTATTTGGTGGGTGGGTGGTAAGTAAAATTTGAATCTCTTAGCTTAAAATAGAACACTAAAAGATAAATCAACCGAATGTACACCACCGCCCTCCAATTATGTCTCATGTAAATAAAAATTCTACTTTATGTAAAACTAAATATTTTTTCAGTTGCATGCATCTACAATTTTTTCAGATGCAAAAAGATTAAAAATGAAAGAATTTAAATTTCCTACAAAAGTATTATGTGTTAAAGAAACATTTACATAATTAATTGAAGATTAATTTTCTCATTATTTTACACCATTTTATGTGTGTATTGATTGTCCTGTAATAAAACTGATTAAATGTATGCATTAAATCTTGAAAAATGAATAGATCACATAAACAAAAAATGAAACGATGATGGTTCAAAATGGTATTTTATTATGTTATTCTTTTTACTATTTTAGACGTACTCCTCCAAAAGCTTATAGTTCTAGAAGATCAAGAACACCACCACGGTAAGCATTCAAATAATTTTTTTTTTTACTTGGAAATTCTTAAAGCCTAACTTTTTCTCAAGTTTAGGGAAAAAATATAAGAATTAAAAATAGAAACAAATAAGGAAAAATCAAAAAGAGAATATCATATTTAAATTAGAAAAAATTATATTTAAATTAGAAAATATGTAGTTATATTAAAAGGTAAAAAGATGTAAGTGTACATTTCTAAAATATTGAATCTTAATTTTTAAAAGGATAAAATGTTTCTGTTTTTAAGTTTGAATTTTGAATCAATAATAAAGAAATTTGTTTGTTTTTACCATGTTTCTTCAGTTCTGTCGACTTTAATTCCTTCGAGCATTTTGCTTTTAGTATTTTTTACCTTGTTCATTTTTTGAATTGTCTTTTTTCTCCTTTCACTTTGAAATATTCCAATTTAAAAGAATATCTTCAAGATTTGCTTTTAATCATTCCTTTTTCTTCAATATAAATTTAGTTTTTCATGATTCTTTTTATACTTTACTTCATTCTCTTCCTCATAGTTTTTGATACTTTTCATCATTCTCACCTTATCAGACAAATCTAGTTTTATGTCTGTTACCCTGAAAACAATTTTTATAGACATCCCCTCCACATTTTAATAGAAGTTCTATTACAAATTTGTAGATATCTTTCTATTTATAAAATAAATCTTGTATAAAGAATAAGGCTCTATTGTAACACAACCCTAGATTTCTTGATCTGAATAAGGGTTCAAATGCCTTTTCATACTTTTTACCAAAGACTATATATGTGATCCCTAAGAATAAAAATGAAATTAGCATTTTTAGGAACCTATTACTCTGATTTTCACATGCAAAGAAATCAAATCCACTCTTTAGAGCCTAGAGCAAAAAGTTGTTCAAACAACAAACCTCTACTTGTATGAAAAATTAACTTGTTACAAAATTAATAAATCCAAATGAAATTAATATTTCTAATGATTTTTCTAAATATTTGTTTAATGTACTATAAATGGTATGTGAAAAAACAGAGATGACCATAATTCAATTAGAATGAACTTCATGAGTTATCAAAGAAAATAATTAGATTAATAGGATGAACAGTAAAGATGGAATTAGACAGTTATCAAATCTGACTTGATAATTTGGAAGATTAATCTTTTTGCATAACCTTGGGAGTAAATAATTAATTGCTTCCTGATCTTTTTTTTTTTGGCCAGAGAATTTTTCTAAGATAAACCATTTGTAAATTAAGTTTTAAGATTTAGAAAAAAAATGTTTCTTACCCAAGAGGGATTGTCTCTGCAGTGTATACTTTCTAAAGAAAAGAAACTATAATCTGTTAATAGTATTGAATGTTAGTATCAAATTATTTTCATTGTTATCAAGTATAACAGCCTTAATTATTATGATCAAAGCAATTGAAAATATCAAAGGAATAATTGACAAATTTTGCCTCCTATCTTTTAGCCCTTAATTTCAAGGGTCTACATTTTAATAATATTATTCTTTGATCCTGATTTTGTTTGTAATTGTAACTCCTTGATAAATAGTGTATGAAAATATTCTATGTGATCCTGATAGAATTGTGGTTTTGTTATCAGTGCCTTGATTTATTGAAGGTGGAATTGTTTTTGAATCTCCTCTCTCTTGATTCTATTCTGGTTAGGTAAAGAAAGGCTGCTAACCTGGATGGACCCTTTTGCTTTTGGTATCTTTTATTAGAAAATGAAACCATTTTGAACTGTCCTAGAAATGTCACAATTTACCATTCAAGGGAAATGATTGCTTAGCTTTTAAAGTTTATTACTAAAAAAAATATATTTCAATCATTCTTTTATTTTTTGAAATCCTTAGGATGAGGTATAATATTGTATAAAATACTAATCGGAGTATTCTCCTCATCCATAATATTCTCTCTTTTACAACATTTTGTCCAAAATGTTGTAAAAGAGAGAATAGTATAGATGAGGAGAATACTCCGATTAGTATTTTTACAATTTTTAAAAAATTGTATTTAAAAAGAATATCAATGTGTTAAAGCTTAAAAGGATATATATATATATATTTTTGAATGGACAGTGTTTTTTTAAAAGATAATTAAGAAAAACTATAAATTTGATAATTAAGGCTAAAATTTTAAAAAGTATACAGAAATTTCAAAAGTTAGTTATGACAGAATCTAAAGACTAACAAAAAGAATTTCCATGATTCGTGTACAAGAATTTGGCTGTCGATATAGGGTGAATGAAACACCCCCTATATTGACAGGATGTGTTTCCCCCTATATTACGTCTTTGGCAAATTTTGAAATCCAAATCTATATTTTTGAGTGACTGTCAAAAGGACTGCCTTTTTGAGGCGATGATACGTTAGGATTAAATATGGAAGCAGCCACAGGAAGTATTTCACTTTGAAATGTTGTAGCCATTTTGACATCTTCTTTATTTCTACTTAATTGTTGGAAGATAGCTTTCACTTCTACAGACATGATGACTGCGACAGAAAACTGATGGGGAATCTTTTCAACTTCATTTGAAAAGGTTGAATGCTTTTTTTAATATGAAACATGCCCTGAAACCCCACCCCCCTGGGGTTGATAAAATTTTACTACTTTTTTTTAATAAACATTACAGCATATATTCTTTATTTAAAATGCTCAGTTATCACTTAAATGATTTTTTAAAATATGAAAGAATTAATTTCAAAAATATAAATTTAAACTTAAATGCTTTTTTGTACAAAGCTAAAAATAATAAAATAGTTTTCTTTAAAATTAAGGTTTCATATTTTAACATTTTCAGTTCATTTCAACACAATTGCACACTTTCTTGGTCTTAAATGACCACCTAACTATTGATAGGCCAATAAACCAAACAATCAATCAACACAATTGGAATACTTTTTTTTTTTTTCTCAATGGAAAATTTTTCTAAGTAATTCATATTTTAAGATGGATAAAAGAGTTAAAAAATTCTTCAATAAATAATTTTTTCTATTTGAAAGTTTATAAAAAGTTTTGTGGAAGATCTGAAAATATTTCTAAAAATTAGATAAGTACAGTATCTATGAAGGGGTCTTTGTCCATAAGTACAGTATCTATGAAGGGTCTCTGTCCATAAGTACAGTATCTATGAAGGGGTCTCTGTCCATAAGTACAGTATCTATGAAGGGGTCTCTGTCCATAAGTACAGTATCTATGAAGGGGTCTTTGTCCATAAGTACAGTATCTATGAAGGGGTCTTTTTTCATATGTACAGTATCTATGAAATGGCCTTATTTGATTTATACCAGAGTTGAATTTTGTCCTTTGTAGCTTTATCATGTTCAGATGGAAAAGACAAAATGTTTCCCTAAGGGTTGATAGGTCATTAAACACAAAGCGAACAAAATGTTTGTGTTTGTGAATTAAAATTTTCCAAATCTTTCCAACTAAAACAATTATCTGATTGATTTTTCCCAATTTTTTTTGCTTAAAATGGGATCTAAAACTAAGAGAGCTTTACTTTGGGACCTTCTGAAGAGCTGTAATGAAGAGCACTGTGTTCTTATTTCTTTGTTGGTCTCTCATGTTGTTCCTTGATTCATTCCTCTTCACTGTCAGAAGTACAAAGAGGCGGTCTCGCAGCCATAGCCGACAGAAGTCCCCAGTGAAAAAGAAGTATGGCACCCCATCTCCACCAAAACTTACGCGAGAGTGTTCACTTCCTCTTCCTCTGAAGGATGAAGATAAAGATTCTTCTCCTGATCGTAAATCTAGGTAGGTATTTCCTTCCTTCCTTCCTTCCTCCCTCAACAGTTTATTCATCTTTTTCCCTCAATTCCTCAAGTTTTTAAAATTTTACTTTCTCTCGAGAGATTTGGATTCTATTTCTGGCTCTTTAAGTGCACTCTGGTCTTTTTCAATGGAAAATCAAATCCCTTATTTATTTTTATTAATTGATGAAAGTTTTATCTTTTTGCTCTTCATCTCCTTCAACTTCCATCTAAATGTTTGTCTTATAATGAAATCCTTTTTCACTTTCAACAACCAATACTTTTCTATTTAATATTCAAGAATTTCTCCTCCTCAGTTTGAAAAGTTCAATTCATAAACAACAAAATATTTTCATTAAATTTTTACCAACAATTTTTTAAGAAATATATTTAATGAAAGAGAATAAAAATTCCCAAGAAAACCTTTTGAATTCATTTTTCAGAAATGAATGGGTTTATCTTGAAGTCGATCATTCTTTCCTTATTGTAATGAATGTTAAGCTCAAGTTAAGAACACAAAACTATTTTATAGAATAATAATGACAAAAGCCTCAATCTGAATGTTTTTAAGTAAAAAAGAAAAAGTTAAATGGGAACAGATAATTAATAGAATTTTTTTAATTAATTATTGACTTAGATTTCTTGACACCTCTTCTTGAGTGACTAAAGCATGCCCATCCTACAAACAGACCCTTCAACTATTGGATGTGCTACATCATAACTGGGAATGTTTAGCGACATTGGACAGTTGAATTGTTACGGTATTTTATAGAAATAATTGGTTTCAAAAGATTTGAAGACCTATATATATATATATATTAGTTAAGTGTAGACACGGAGGTCAACAGCCTTCGGCGACTCTAACTATAAATTTAAGCAACCTTACTACACAGATTAATATATATATATATATATATATATATATATATATTGGATACACATCAGGTTTGGTGCAGTGCACACAACTGTTTAATAATAAAAAAGATATTTTATTCAGTTTAAGAAAAAAAACTTGTTTTATTTATTTAAAGAGAAAATTTCTTTTTTTTGTTTCTTTTCAGTTCACATGAAAAGAGAAGTCGTAGCAGAAGTCCAACCAAAAAAACCCGACGATCACACAGGTAAGCATTTTAGTTTAAACTTTTTAATATTAACATTTGATGCTTTCTAGACGAGGCCTGTCTAAAAAATATAGCAACATTGAGCCAGAAAAAATATTTCACATACCTGATGGGGTTTGGACAATAATCCCCTTCAAAGTAGGCCTCTTGTGCTTGCACACACTTAGCCCACCGATCATTCCACTGCTGGAAACACCTTTTGGAAGTCTTCTTTTGGAATGGTGTTCATCTCTGCCACCGTGTTCCACATTATCTCTTCTCTACTCTCAAAACAGGATCCTTTCAGTGGCGTCTTCAATTTTGGAAGCAAACAAATTGTTTTGCTTTGAGAATCATCAACCTTTTGACAATTTGATGGCGGTACCATTTCTAAACATGTTCAGTCATCTTGAGAGAATCGTTTAATCTGACAAACACATTGTGTAGCACTTCAATCAGCGACCAACAGGCAGCAACTGATGCACTGGAAGTTCACCCACAACTTTAAGATGTCTTCCTTCACTGTGTAGAGTGGAACCATGCTATCATCTTTTTTCGCACAGGAAAAATAAAGGTTGGATACTTTTTAGACAGGGTGGTAATGGAAAATAATTTTTATTAATTAAATTTTTTTTAATCATTTACTGAATTTCATAGGTATGATTTTTTTTCTATCCTAAAGAGTTATTTTGTACATCTTTTAAGCCCTTAGTTTTAAACTGAAATTGATAATTTTACAATATTTATCAAGATTTTCTTTAAAATAAGAAATCTAACAAAAATATTAAATAACCAAAAAAGTGGAAAATAAAAGCAGCAACTGGATCTTTCACTAATTTCATTGTATTCTCAAAATAACATTCAACTTAGAATTGGTGATGTATTTAAACATGGTTTTAAGAAATGTAGAATTACTTTTGAAACTTTTCCTTTTAAAGATTAAATCCAGATTGTAACCATGGGAGAAATAAAATATTGAATCTCCATTTACACGAAGTTGTGTATACAACAAATACTGGATCTACGTTTGAATAATCAGTATAGATTAATATGTTAAACAAAAAAAAAACTCATTACTACTGTTTGCAGAAGAATTTTGTGGTCAAATTGTTTCCAAAGCAAAATATTTGGTATTGCTTATCGGAATCGGTTAAAGAAATTTTGATGATTAACATTATTCAAGTGAAGCTTTCTCAATCTTTGACAAATGTTAAATCTGGTTTTGGAGACCACAAACTACAAAAGCAGATTCAACATTAATTAATTAATCTGTAAATTAGTGTGTGATTAAAATCAAGAAATCTAATTCTTATTTACTTATTTAAATAAAAAATGAACCATTCATAAACAATATTTAAAGAATTAAGATTCAACATCAAACAAAACAAAAGTTAATAGATGGAAAAAAAGACAAACACTAAAAATCTTGGCAGTTGAAGAAAAATTTTCAAAATTCTATTTTACTTTCCAAAATTCATCTTTTTATTATGAAGAAAAAAATAACATTAAATCACTAAAAGATTAAAGAAAGAAAGAAAAATCAATTCTGAAAAAAAAAAAAGCCCAAAAAGGTCCTGTCTCTGTTGATTAACAACTAGAAACTTTTTTTTTTTAATAAAGTTTTTGGATTTGTGTAGACTTGTCTAAACGAGGCTTAATGTATTTTCTTTAATTCCAACAGTGCTTTAGATTTGTGTAGACTTGTCTAAACGAGGCTTAATGTATTTTCTTTAATTCCAACAGTCGTGGCAGGGCTAACCGGAGTGGAAGGCGTCGTAGTCCAAGCCCAGTGAGAAACAGGAGGTCCAGATCCCGCAGTGGTTCGCGTCACAAGTCCTCAAGGTTTGATCATTTAAAGAATATTTTTTGGTAATTTAACACAAGTTAGTCTTTTTTTTACTTAAGAATTAAGTTTTCATTCATTTCTCCATTTCTCCATTTCAAATATAGTAATGTCAAATTTTAAGATTAAAAGCCTAGAAATTTGCTTAAAATCTGAAATGTCAGCCAGCATAAATAAATGTTGTGTACAATTTACCCTTTTTCCTTTTAAAGGAGGAAAATCCCTCATTTGGGATACAACTTGTAGTGACACCTTTTCGAATGGCAATCTCGTCTCCTCGGATCCCGGATTCGCTGCTTGTACCTTGAAAAATCATTAGATATTCAGCATTAGCCGATAGATTTTTTTCCAACCAGTGGCAGTGGAGACTTCCGGAGTGCTAGGTCCTATGACGGAGTCTTTTCTGCGAGATGTTGGCTGCAGAGCGGCGTGTACGATGGGAGAGACCAGAGAGACAGCAAGGCAGGCTATTTCAGTGAGTCTCACTCGCTGTTGTACGTGGAAACTGCATTGTAGTGTCCACAGCTGGCTTGTGATTTGATTTATTTTAAGGTGAATTGTAAAAGAATTTTTTTTATAGAACATTTGTTTGAAAAAAAAACCCAAAAAAAACAGAACTTATTTCAAAATATTGATAATGTAACAAAATAAAAATGTATTTCACTAAAAAAAAGAACTGAAAAAAAAATGTGCTGTTTTTTTTATTTAAAAAAAATCAGATTTGTTTTTCCTAAAGAAAAGAGAAAACCTTTTTTAATAATAACATGTATAAAATTTAAGATTAACAAAAAAATTGATAATAAAGATTTTCCAATTTCTTATTGTCAAAAGTATTTTGTTATTGACTTTCTCTGGTTGGTTGGTTGGTTCAAAAGAAAAGCTTTTAATAACTTGGAATTCAGTTTAAAATCGTTCAAAATTGACAAATCTAAATGCAATCGTTCTCTATTTTATTTAGTGTTTAGTATGCAAACTAAATAAATTTTGACTAATAATTTGGATTCATTATACAGATCTTTTAATGAAAAGATTTATATGCTACTTTTTATGCCGTCATTTAATCCTGATCCTAAATTATATCTTAGAAAAAGGAAAAACACAATTCTTAAGAAAGAAAAGACTAGCTTATGTTAATTTTTTTATCTCACTTCACTTTCAATATGAGAATATTAATACCAAAATAAAATAATTCCCCTCCCCTCAAAATTCAAATTTCTAATGAAAATGGCCATCTTTAGTTATCAATAAGTTATTTTCCAAATTTTTCTTTTTAAATTCCCAAAATAAAAATATAAAGTTTTTTTTCTGAAAATGGCAAATTTTCAAATTACAATTTATATTAAAATGAACTTTCGAATGAATAAATGGTTGCAGCCATGAATTTAATTTTGAATATCTTTGCTCATTGCTAACCTTAAAAAAATATGTTAGTGATAATCTAAATAGACCCGAAAAAGATTTGGATTAACTTTAAAATAGTTAAGCATTTACATAAAAGCATCAATATTGAAGTTAAATGTGTTTGTGTTTAACACTATTCTCATTTTGAAAGTGAACATATACAGGGTGGAGCAGAGAAGACTCTTATATGCAGAACCTTTTGGTTCCTGTTGTAAATTTGTTCAATGTATGTCTATTTATACACACACACACACATATATAGTTGAAGAAAGGAAAAAAAAACT
This sequence comes from Xipholeptos notoides, assembly GCA_036873565.1. Classification (NCBI taxonomy): domain Eukaryota; kingdom Metazoa; phylum Mollusca; class Cephalopoda; family Idiosepiidae; genus Xipholeptos; species Xipholeptos notoides. The sequence goes on from JAYKTE010117664.1 coordinate 10,411, forward strand.
CAGATCCGTCATGAAACAGTTTAAAATTTATTTCATTTTTTGGTCTATCGGCATCTTGAGCAGTCTGTTACAAGTTCCCTGGCATGGTGGAAATGGTATCAGAAATTCTGTCAGTTTCTGCTTTCGCTGATAGATCAATGTATCGGTTGAAATAAATTTCTAACTTTCACAATGGATCTTTTAATTTTTTGGCTTGGTGAAAATATTTTCTTATCAAGTTCTCTGTACAAATTGTAGCCATTACCAAATGGATCTAAAGGAGTGAGATCCAGATTGGAATAATTCAACTGCCTACTAAATCTGAAACCACACACACACTCGTTGCAAAATTGGTTCTCCTCTGCCCTACCCTGTATAATCTATATTTTTGAACTTGTTCAGATTTTAATTTGTGCTTATTTATTTTTATGCTTTAAAATTAAGATACTTCATACTTTAATTTAATGCATTTTTTTTAATGACATAAACTAAAGCAAATAATTTTTTTTTTAACATATCTCTTAAAAATCAGATCTTGCTTTAAAAAAAAAAAGATCTAGTTTTTAAGGCGTAGTCAGTATATTCATAGAATTCTACTGATTAATATTAGCTTATCTCTTGTACTACAAAAGTATTTTTGTAATATTGTTTTTTTCTTTGTGTGTGTGTGTTAATCTTTTTAGGGTAAAAAAGAAAAAAGATCAACGCGAACGGAGTCGAGATCGAAGCAGTCGGGATAAGGAAAGCAAATCGAGTAAAAAAAAGCACAAGGAAGGCCGCGAACGTGGAACGGATAAAGACGACCGAGTCGCACCAGTGTCTGCATCATTATCCTCTTCTGTTAGTGCATCAAGCGCTGGGAATAAAGCTGAAAACGCAAGAGTTACTCGGGATTACGATGAGGAAGAGAAAGGTTATGTGAGTGGGGAGGGCAAAGCAGAAAAGGTTTATGGGGCGGCTCCCCCCCCACTTTCTACGGATGCCACTCCTTCCAGACCCGTGGAAGATAGTCTGGGCTCAGCAGTCCCCTCCAGTATGGGTGACCAAATGACCTCTGATACCAATTTGCAACAAATGGACATGGACATGAGTGATTAAACAAAAACATCCACCCTAACCCAAACTCTTTATGTAGGTGTCTTAATTCTTTGTCTATTTCTTGATTGAATCACAGTAAATTTTAAACTTAGTTTTTATACACTCATTCAGTCGTGGGAATTTTCCTTTTTTTTCTTTTATATTTTGATCTTCTTTCTTGATGTCATTTATTGTTTTTAAGCTAAATCTGCTTTCAATGTGTATATAAATAAGGCTTTAATCTTATCCCAACGGTTCATTTAGAAAGTTTTTCCTATCAGACTAATAAAACCTGTTAATTTCTAAATGAATACACTGTCAACATTTTTGATATTGAAAATAAAGAAATCCTCCTTCTACACAACTGAACGTGAAAATTAAACTGCAATCCTAATAAAGAAATAGTGTACTGTTATCTTCTATCATTGTCTAACAGGACAGAAGAGACGGGCTCCTAAAATAGAATTCCAGTTTTTGTTTCAGTTCTCTCAAAGAAGCAGAAATTTATATCACTTTGAGTAATATCTTAAACTCTCAAGACTAGTTTTTCTTATTTCACTCATACACTTGTAATGTCGTGGGGAAGTCGACTTAGCTCAGTGGATAGGCAGTCAAATTTCGGAATCATAGTACGCGAGTTCAAATCCCAGTTCTGTTTGCGTTCATATTTGGACTAATACCCTTGGGAAAGGTATGAATCCCCCACATTCCATCCAGTTATGGGTTAAGTAAGGCATATTGTGTCATTCAAAAAACTAAGTGTGGAAAAAAAAATGAATGTGTGACGAGACGAAACTAACTTACCCTCCTAATAATGTTATGGTGGAAGAACATAGAGATGGCGTCTTGGCACCGGTGCGGTGGACGGTGACATGTGAGAATAAGATGACAGACGCGAGCGTTCTGTTGATGGGGAGTTGTTTTGTGTTTTTAGTGTGAATTACGGTTAAGAGCTGCAGCTATACGTTTATGAAGCGAAAAGAAACTACATAACGTTTACCAAAAATGATTGTTCTCCGTGTTAAATTACCTAAAAATGATTGAGGTGCCGTAAAACACAAACAACTTGTAATGTCACAAAAATTTTCTTCCAGTATTTTTTTAACCAGATATTCAATGACAATAGAAATTAAGTCTCACAAGGTTTTTAGAATAGTTCCCAATTCCCAGAAAATATTTTTTTTAGATTATAAAAATATTGATGTTTCCTAATATCTATTTGGTATATTAATAGCATGCATCCTATTTTCGTATATTTTTTATATTCTCCATTAAACGTGGACCCATCAAATGATATCAATATTGAAGAACCACTTATAAAAATGATGTGACATTTAAAACCAATCTGGTTGAATTCATTACGAGAACGAGAAGAAATTTGAAGGAAATTCTTTGGTAAGAAAAGAAAAGTGAAATTGATTTATCTTTTCTCCTTTTCACTTTGGTCATTGACTTCTTTTTTTTTTCTCTTCCTTTCTCACTGAATTCATAAAAAAATGATTTTTAGTGAATTTCCCTTGGAAACTAAGACTAAATATTCCAAAGGCTTTTATGTCCCTGTATAAAGGACACACAGACAGACAGGTTAATTTAGGCCTCTAAGTCCGGCTTTTGTTGAACCAATCAAAATACAATGAATAACAACTAAACCAACCATAGACTAGAAACCGACAACAAATTTGATAGACGTTTAAAAGAGATATTGTTGTTGCAGTGGCAAAGTCCTGTTCTTGCTTAATTTACTTTTTGTACTTGTTAGAGGAATTATTTACGTATGGCTTTCAGTGATGATGGTAAACATCTATAAAATTGGCAACAGAACACTGAGGAGAGAGCACTCTAATTTGTTTTGTTTTTTTAGTTCTCGAGTCTGCTAAAAATGAATATCATATTTAAATCCATCGCAAGTTTTCCGTTTTGATGATATTAATCCGGTTTCTTGCAGTTATTTTCTTATGTACAACAGTCATTTGGAGACCATGAAAGTGCATGTAAATAAATTGTGACATAAATTCATGCACTTCAATGA